>JANHFX010021913.1:0-74455 GCA_027560015.1 Chloroceryle amazona | reverse complement strand
GATGCTGCCTTGCCACTGCCCAGTACAGGGGGATGATCCCTGCCCTAGTCCTGCTGGCCACACCAGTGCTGGCACAAGCCAGGATCCTGGTGGCCTTCTTGGCCACATGGGCATGTGCTGGGTCACCTGAAGCTGTCTGTCAATAAACACCCCCAGGTCCTTTTCAACTGGGCACTTTGCAGCCACTCTGCCCTCAGCCTGTAGCATTGAAGGGGGTTGTTGTGACCCAACAGCAGGACCCGGCACTTGACCTTGTTGAACCTTATTCCAGTGGTGTCAGCTCATTCTTTTGACAGGCCTTTCCTGTGTTAACCCTAAATCAGAAGTAAGTCCTCTCTTGCTCTCAGAACAACATACGATAGAACCGTGCACCTGTCTCAAAAAGACTTCTCTACAGTGTGAAGTGGAACTCAGAATGAATTTCATATTGAAAACTTGCCAGCTCGGATATGAGAGCATCAGTTTGCAGCATTTTTGTCATATGGATGCATGCCACACACAATGGCATAGGATGTCTCACATCTATATAGTTTCAACTTTCAATTAGTAACTAGTTGTCCCAGGCCTATTATGAAAACTTCCAAAAAAGACATGGAGCAATGAAGAAAAACATCACTAGGTAGAACTTGGGATTTTTTTCAGTGAAGCAAAGGAAGAGAAAGACCAGTCTGATGAGAATGGTAAAGAGATGTTAAAATTCTTATTCTAAAAATGCTTGATTTTGTTTCTTAGTTTTTTTGTAGAAGCTATCATTAAGCTCAATGGAGCAAGGCTGGCAAGCAGGCATGTTCCTAAATTCAGCTTAATCTCCTACATTTGTCGAGGAATCCAAATCTACAATCTAAATACTTCTGATTGCTGTTTGTATATGATCAGATTTTAAATCATCTGTAGGTATCCTAAATTCCTGTACATTGATATGCAGTGGAGAAACACCTTTCAAACTGGTACAAAGGACATGTAAGACTTGCACATAAAAAAGGTTTGAGAAGTGCAATTTTCCAATGATGCTACACAGGATGGGAGATACATTGAATATAGGTCATTTTCCCTTACTGCTCTTTAACACCTCTTACTGGAGGGGAAAAAACAACCACCCAACCAACCAATAGCAAACCTTTCCACACACTACTGAGAACGCTCGTCAGTGTTTAGACTTTTCAATTCTCAGCATCAATGCTGACAGTATCCCTGAGTCAAATATTATGGCTAGAGATCTAAATGCTGAATAACTGCATGACTAAATACATTTGTGTTCATTAAGGCTAAATCAAGGATAATCAGCATTCTTGTTTTGTGCAGCAAGCAAACTGCTACTAGAATTCCAGAGAAATTTAGGTCTTGACAAGTTGTTCTGTTTCCTTACAGCATTATGAGTTATCAGTTCTGCTGCAGGGCTGCTTGTGAGGCACTGGAGCAGGTACAGCTAAGTGGAACCGAGACATCAGCGTCTGCTTCTGAAATGACAATCACACGCTCTCACCATATTTTTTATTTTTTTTTTAAATACAAAAATAATGAGCAGAACTTAAAAGAGTTATTACCTAAGCTTGAATCATTGTTTTTACATACCTAGAAATAATGCTACAAAATGACACAGAGACAAAAAAGCGTAACAAGTGCATCTTCAGTATCAACCTTAAACACTTGGGCTCGATCTAACCCATTATCTATTTATTGCACATATCCTTATGTATCACAGAGTGACTCACAGAGCTAAAATAATACTTTTAAAAATATCTGAATTTCATGCTGGATTGACAGCCCCAGAGACTTAAGTTTTCTCTTCATCCCTAGAGCAGAAGCAGCATAAGTAGCTGCACAACAAGCTCTTTCTCACCACCACCCACTTGGAGAGACAATTGTTAAAGGTAAAAGTCTTCTCCATTTTATAGTCTGATGCCTGCAGGGCTGATAAGCACCTGCATTTCAAACTGACTTCCAAAGAAATTTAGGGCAACTCAAACCTATGAAGAGAGGATAGCCAAGCCCTTGTTGTACTGAAGTGAGTCACCTCATTGTTGAGGAACCTGGATTAGCAGCCACCTTGTTAAAAAAAAAAAAAAGAAATCCTTTTGTTCTCAACAGAGATCACAAAATGAAGTCAGTCAAGGAATTCCTAATAGGTACTTAACACTTCAAAAATGGGGGAAAACATATTGCGATATTTTGGAAAGCATACTGCAAGAAAAAGAAACTGATTATACAAATCTTGTAACCAAAGGGAAGATGACTTAAATACCAGCATATATATTTTATCAATGTTAGCTCAATTATACAATTGCCCATATTGAATATTTAACATGTGGACAATTTTTTACTCCCTGTTAAGTGAATACAAGACTGTGGTTCAAAACTTTATTGAAGATTTCAGTGAAGAGCCTAAGAAAATAACAGTGGTGAAAGCAAGTTCAAGCCCAAGTTCAGTTCAACCACTTAATGTGACAAAGATTCACGAGTTTTCTGCAATTTTAACAATACAAACTGAAGCTTCCCCTCTTTTGCAGCTGTGCTGAAGTTAAAATATCATTCAGTTAGGCAAATTATCTGCACTGCTCTGATAAAATTGTGGACCTAACAATATTTTGAAGGAAGTATCTTTTCATTATCTCCAAGTCGAGAAGCACCTTGCTACTAAAATTTCCCTAGAGAAAACACTGCCATGTTTATCTGTTTCAAGATTAAACTTTGATTAATATAAGTATTTCAAAAGCTTACATCTATATAGATGCAAAGATATATGGCATCACCTTCCTCTAGAAAGGTCTAATTAAGATTAAACCTGCCCCTGGGGTAAATGTGAAATTATTTAATTATAATCCAAATGATCTAAAATGAATAGCCTTTATTTCAAAGACTCACTCACGTAGTGCTAAGAAGCTCATTAAATTCAATTAGCAGTAATGTACGGCTGTCATGCTTCCCTTCTGAACCGCACTATTATAATCAAGTCCTTCGATTATTTCCCTGTAGGGCATTATTAATACCATATACCATACAAAAGAAAAACTGAGAATAATCTTTAAAAGATCTCCTTACCTTCTCTCCTGGTTTTAGACAATTAGTCTCAAATAAAAGAAACCTTAATGGAAAGATGTTAATGCATAAATAGATTCAAAACAAAAGCATTGTATGATAAAAAGTAAAAACATGGAATAACTAAAAATCCAAATCTCTTAGCAGAGCTATGAATACCAACAATAGAGCAGAATGTTCCTATGCAACAAAAATTGAATCTGTAATGACTTGCTGGCAAGAGCTCACATTTTATGATGACCACAAACACAATTGATTGATTTAATGTTAAAGCATTTTAGCGACCTATATTCATTGTGTATTATTTCAGTCAAACACTAAACTAGACTTGTATATCTCATATCAAAACCCTTTTGGTCTTCCTGTAACAACAACGTCCATATAAGCCAATTGCTATAATGCTCATATGCCTACAAACAACATAGTTTTACAGGTCAGAGTCTGCATTACACTGACAGACAAGCCTATGCTGCTTGTTCACTTCCAGCTGCTGAAGAAGAGCAGCTACTTCTCTTTTCACAATGGCAGACACTCTGAAGAAGAAACAAGAGAGAGAAGAGAATGGAATATTATAAACTTGCCTAATTCTGCCACATGCTTGCATTTAAAGTTACACTTTGCCACAGAAAAACTTGAGTCAGTGGTATATGTTGGTCCATAGCTTGATAAGGCCAAAAGAGATCTGACAATGCTCAAGATTCTCGTAGGAAGTTTACTCAACGGCATTTTTTTGGCACCTCCAAATTGCAAGTCGACAGTGCAACATCAGTTTCTTCATGGGACTTCCATGTTTCTTCAGCAACAACACTTCTTCATGGGACTCCAGGTGGCAAGCACAGATGACTGGCTGCTCTGGGACTGTGCTCCAAAGAGTGTGATCAGGAATGCACAGATTCCCCAGAGGTAGTTTAGCACCATGCCTTGTCTTCTGACATTGTTGTACTCTCTTTCCAACTACATGAAGCAGCCCATAGTGTGAGACCAAAAAAATGAGAGGTGTCTGAGAAAGGCTGTGCTGCCATTCAGCAAGACCTGGACAAGCTGAAGAGTTGGACAGAGGGGAACCTCATGAAGGGCAAATGTAGAGTCCTGCACCTGAGGGGGAATAACCCCCTGCATTGGTACAGGTAATGGGTTGACCTACTGAAAAGCAGCTCCACAGAGAAGGGCCTGGCAGTCCTGGAAAACAAAAAGTTCACCATGAGACATCAATGGGCCCTCATGACCAAGAACACCAATTGCATCCTGGAGTGCATTAGGAAGAGCGTGCCAGCAGGTCAAGGAAAGTTGTCCTCCTCCTCTGCTCTAGTGAGGCCACCTCTGGAGTCCTGTGTCCAGTTCTAGGCTCCCCAGATCAGAAGAGACAAGGTACTGGGGAGAGTACAGGAAAGGCTACAGATTTGCTGAGGGGACTGCAACACTCTCTTACAAGGAAAGGCTGAGAGACCTGGGGCTGCTTAGCTGAAGAACAGAAGACAGAGGGGAACTGATCAATGCTGATCAATAACTAAAGAGCAGGGGGCAAGAGGCTGGGGCCAGACTCATTTCAGTGATGCCCAGCAACACGACAAGGGACAACAGGCACAAACTGGAACCCTGAAGATTCCGTCTGAAAAGGAGGGAAAACTTTTCTTTGAGGGAGGCAGAGCCTGGCCCAGGCTGCCCAGAGAGGTTGTGGGAATCTCCTTCTCTGGAGAGATTCCAAACCCTCCTGGACAATGAGATTCTGGACCCCTGCTCTGGGTGACCCTGCTGGAGCAGGGGGTTGGATAAGATGATCCCCAGAAGCCCCTTCTAACCCTTACCATGATGGGATTCTGTAATTGATGAAAATTAAATTTAGTAGAACAGATCAGAATGTGAAATTAAAAAGAAATTATTTAAGATTATGAGACAAGACTTGAGCAGTGCCCTGCCTTCCTGGACTCTCTTCTGAAGAGTGTGCTGGAGTGGCTGTTACTGGGAAAACATTGCAAGCAAGGTATAGCTGAAGAGTGACCACTTGAAAATACCTGTAAGACTGTTCCATTTGATTCATTGGGTGTTAGAGTTGTCAGAGTTTCTGTTTTTCCATCCCCTTTTTTGTTTGGGGGGTTTGGGGGGAGGGAACGGTGTCTATTAACTCTTAGGAACAGAAGGGCTGATTCTCAGGCAAATATACCGTTTCTTTCTTTCCAGTACACACATGAAACATGATCTTGTTCAGCTGATCTTGAAGTCTACAACATTTTTTTTATAAGTGTTTATAAGCTTTGTTGCTGACCCAATTCTTACCACATTCAGCTAACCATTTTTGCATGGATGAAAATACAGATACCAGACACTGGTATAATTTTTATTTTCTCTTTGCAAAGCAGAGCTGATGACTAAACTTCTTAGAAATGTGCCTCTGAGGCACAAGTCTTGGGGTTGGGTTTGTCAGCCATGTATTTATAACAGAGGGGTAAAGCTCAGAACTTGCAAGCAGAGTTGTCAATATATTAAAAGGAAAGACAAGTGGAACCAGAGATAACCCACAGCATGTTCCACTTCCACAAATGTTCAGCTGAATGAGTACTGCAAATTAAGCATAAAACAAAGACTCTTTTTATGGTTTTGCTCTTTTCTTGGCAGAAAGTACAGCAATGTCCCTGAAGACCTTGTTTCTTCTCTGTATATCTTCAGATCATCCTCTGTGAAACTGTTGACGAAACACATTATTAATGCGACGTTCACGAGGACTACTCACTGCTGTACGTTAAGGGACTCATGGAGTCCTGGCAGCTGTTTGTTAGAAGCTTAGGGGAAAATATTTCTGGATGAATTCCAAAAGCAGAGCTTAAAAATTTTTTTTGGTTTGGGTTTTTTTTGAGACAGATACACTGGAGTCAGCACATTAGAAGAAAGGGCTTTGCACTGTGACAAGTGGGTCAAGGCTGGATGAGGGACTGAAAAAGTTTGGCATCATCCCACAAATTCTAGTTAATCTCCCAGTCCTCTGTTGTCTTCAACCTCTTCTTTCAGTTCCTGGAACCATTTAAAAGTTGAGAAAGATAGGAAGAGTATCATAAGAAATTTTGAAGAAACACACAATGGCTGAGATGTGTAGAGTTTGAAAATGAAAGGCATGGAAAAGACATCCATTTGGCCACCTTACCACTGCATCTGCTACAGGGCCCTGAAAATCAGACAAGAAAGAGGCAAACCAGAATCCTTATGTTTCCTCCTAGTCCAAAGCTACTGCAGACTTCTGTTTATGAATGTATCAATCTATACAATAACCAAATTTATGTTTATACTACTCTCCTATCACTCATCAAGAATCTAATATGTTTAGGGAATCCTCCAGCTATAAATCAGATTAGCCCTTGGGACAAAAAGGTCACCTTTTCTCTTGGTCAAATGAGTACCTTTTTTAAAAAAGGTATGCATCACATCTTCTTTGAAGAAGCAGTGTTACCTACTAAATATATATCAAATTAAAATCACTGTTATTGATTTAAGAAGAATAACTGCGGAAAGGTTTCAAGAATGAGCATCTAGAGAATTAAGAGGAAATTTTAGGCCTCCTTAGTTCAACAGTAACACTAGTATTGACTTAATTGAAGCAAGAACTCTTTAGGTTCAAGCTGCAGATCAGCCCCTAAATTCCTCAAGCAAAAAAATCCTCCTTGCTCGCTCATTCTCTCTGGAGGGGCTTAGTTTTCTGTGACCTTGCACTAGTTTGACACGGTACAGGTGCATAGCATTGGCTGGGACTTCTTAGAAACCCACTGTGTTACAGGAAAGAGCTGTGACAAAGTACCTCACCTAAAGCCACACAGGACGTGAAAGGTAAAACTGCAGACAGAGGCAAAACAGAGGAGAAGAGGATTGTCAGCAGCTCAGGGATTCAAGAGAAAAAAACAACAATGATGCGGAAAACCAGTATAAAAATCTAAGGGGAAAACCAGAGTTGGAATATGGCAATTCAGGAACATCACAGATCATCCCATTCCAAGGAGTAGGTGACCCAGGTGAAGATGTCCACCTGGTCAGCAAGGACTCACCAAGGGGGAATCATTGAGGTGATGAAGTGTAGTAGTTGGTCTAGAGTAGTTCATTAGTTCTAGCTCCTTATTTTGTTTCTCAGAGAATAAATTGTTGTTTTCTACTTTTAGAGCATATCCTACTTGCCTTCTCTTTGTGTATGGCAAAAGTAATCCAGATTGTTCCAGAGAGGGCAACACTATTTCCAACTGACCTTTTCCATGTTTTCTTAGGAGGGCCACAATGGTGATCCAGTGGCCGGAGAACCTCTGCTGTGAGGATAGGCTGAGGGAGCTGGGATTGCTGAGCCTGGAGAGGAGGAAACTCTAGAGGGACCTTATAACTGCCTTCCAATACCTGAAGGGATCCTACAAGAAGGCTGGAGAGGGACTCTTCATAAGAGTGTCCAGCAATAGTACAAGGGGAAATGGTTTTAAATTGAAAGAGAACAGATTTAGACCGGATCTCAGGATGAAATTCTTCAGTATGTGGGTGGCGAGACTCTGGAACAGATTGCCCAGAGGTGTTGTGGATGCCCCCTCCCTGGGGGTGTTCAGGGCCAGGCTGGATTGGACTAGATAACCTTGAAAGATGCCTTCCAACCCAAATCAGTCTACGATTCTATTGTAATTTGATCTTAATCTTTTACAGTAACTGGACCATATTTGATCAAAATGTTAGCAAAATTTTAACGGATTAACTTAATTAAGTTGTTGTATTTTAAATACCTAAATACGCATTTCATGATTTCAGACAACACCAAAACAATGGTGCAACACTAAACATACAAGAATAACAACATAAAACCAAAAACATTTACCTGCTAATTCCTTTGGGCTTGAATTACTAGAGCAACACTATATGGAGAGAAGAACAAAGACAGACGTTGCTCTTACTCTAAAACATCCAATTTAATAGCAATTTTAAAAAATGTACGTCTCCATATTTTGCATGCTGCTCTTCACTTCCCCAGAAACTACCAAAGGACATTATGAAAACCCTGATATGAATCACTTATTTGGACAAAACACACAGGCTATTTAAATGGTCATTCTCTTCTGCTGTTAGAAGACAAAGGCTTACAATTTTCTTCCGTATAATACCTTTTAAATTGTGAGAATGTCATCATGCTCTTTAAACGGCAGAAGAGAAAGGGGTGGAGAGAAGCACATCATTCCAGTGCGATACCCCAGCACCACAATGGATTGCTGCCAACTGTAAACGTGCTTAATTCATGTCTTCTTATAAGAAAAGATGAAGGCTGGTTGTTAGACACATTATATGGCACCACACAAACGTTGCCAGTATTTTATAGTGCTGTCATATTCAGAAAAGTGGTAACAGAAAATATGACATTTAATACAATTGCTCCCTTCCTATCTTCAGAGAGTTATCTCAAACCACTTTTAACAGTAATTCTCTACTCCTTTGAACTTTGCATAGCAAATACCACTACTGGAGAGGGAAGTATGTTGTGCCAAGCCTCCTCTGCTGCAATCAGCCATGTCATTGTCAGCTAAGTTGTGAAAGGAGTTCTGAAAGTACAGTCTTGAGATGGAGGCTAGCAGAGAACAATGAATATTAGGAAACCACAAGTTGGTAGCTCCTACTGAATGCAACTGGTGAAAGAGCAGTAATTCTACAGCATCTAGATCAGAAAATAAGAACTAGATAACAATTTCTGAATTTTGAACACTCATTTCTAACTTCAATCAAAATATATGAAAATGTCTAACAATATTTCACAGATATTCCAGCTAACAATTATATTTTATTTTTTTTCCCAATTTCAAATTATAACCTAAATGAATTATGTAGAATCACAGGCTGTTTTGGAATGTAAGGGACCTTTCAAAGTCGTCTAGTGCAACCCCCCTGTAGTAAGCAGGGACATCTGCAAGTAGAGGAGGTTGCTCAGAGCCCAGTCTCCTTATATAGATTTCCATATATAGGAATCTTCATGGGAGTTTGACCAGTTCTACACCCAATTCATCCAAGTCATTCTTGGTCACTATTTAAAACCACAGGGAAAAAAAACAACAACAAACCTCAACCTTAAGGAAAACAACCCAAACAACAAAAACTCCCAAAGAAGCACTGATGAATTGCCACTGTCTACTGCTAATGACTATTGACCACAACTACAAGGATTCCTACTCACTTCTAAACAAATCTCCTGTTTAAGAAATGTATGCTTTTTGTGCTGGAGGCTTCAAATTTTATTAAATATAATGAGAGAAGAATCAGCAGCATCCTTGATTACATGATGGAATGTCACAGAAAGCACGAATAAAATAAAAATTCCAAAGCACTTACAACTTTGTCAGACCCACCCACTGCAGGGTAATCTGAAAATCATCGTAAAGCAATTTTTACCTAAGTCAGTGATTCATTTTTTCTATCTAAATCACTTGGCATTCAGAATTTGGAAACTGAAAATCTACTTCCTTTCTGTCAGGATCCAGCTATTTACTGCAATTCTGCTCTAGGAACGATAATTGTACTGCTGTATCTATAGAGAATGGCCGGCCCAGACAGTATTCTAATGGATATTCTCTCTCTAGCAGGGATGTCAAACTACTCCACCCATGAAAGGATGAGGAAGTCTCTTACGCATATTTACTTGTCCTTCTCATGTAGTACTGGACAAAAATGCTCCCTGGGGAAATTTCTGTATTCCCTAAGGATTTATTTATTTTTTGATCTTGAGTGATTTTCATGTACATATTCTACAGGAAGGCCATTTCACCACCAAAAACCCTCATCTTTACATGAACTTAGATTATCAAAATCCAATAAAACAGTTGGGATTTTTTGTCAGATCAGCACTTTTCACAATCAGGATAAAATATCCTGCTGAAGAAGATCAGAAACTTAGCCATGAATGTGGACAAAAGCATTCTTTAAAGACGACATTCCTGTGAGCTAAAACAATCTCATGCTTTTCCAGTAACACAATCATTTCATTAAACCAGACTTTAATGTTTTTAGTTTGAGAGGTGCAGCACTTTGTTTGCTACATAAAAAAATGAAAAAAATGAGAGCCTATACAGCTTTGTTGTCTACTCTAGGACAGAGGTTTGTTTTGTTTTTTAGGTTTAATGTATTCCTCCCAAATGGACTCTCATGAGAATTTCAGAGAAATTCATTAATGGGAACATGGAATTTTACAAAGAATTACTCAAAGAAACAAACAAGCAGAGTAAAGGGTCTATGTTCAGGGTGGCATAATTCGCAGCAATGTAGTAACATTAAGTGGAGAAAAACATAGTGTATTACACATGGGTGGGGTGGAAAGACAAAGGCTCCTTTTCTAAACAGGAGGAAGGAATACACTGAAAGATTTTACTTCTTCGCTGTTTTTTGTTTGTTTTTTTTTTTTTAAATAGTTCTAAACAGGGTCCCTTCTCCCAGGTAACAAGCAATAGGAGAAGAGGAAATGGCCTCAAGTTGCACCAGGAGAGAGGTTTAGGTTGGACTTGAGGAAAAATGTCTTCCCTGAAAGGGTTGCCAAGGCCTGACCCAGGATGCCCAGGGCAGTGGTGGAGCCCCCATCCCTGGAGGGGTGTCAAAGACCTGGAGATGTGGTGCTGAGGGACATGGTTTAGTGGTGGGCTTTGCAGTGCAGGGTTAATGATTGGACTTGATGATCTTAAAGGTCTTTTCCAACCAAAATGATTCTACGATTCATGATTTTCATTATCATTTTACTAAACACTAACTCAATGTGTAAATTCATGAGCCCAGAGCAGGATAAACTAGTAGTTAGCTGTACTAACAATTCTACTCAATATTTTGACATCTATTTCATTACCCTTTATGTGCCCTGTCCATTTACACCACCAGATGGTAATTCACTAACATTAACAGATCTAAGAATCTCAAAAGCTTTAGATTCTTATTTGAACCTCTCTCTGTCCTTTTTATGAAATAACTCTGCATATATTGCACCCTTTTATCTATTTATGTTCTCCTTTATTCCCTTCCTATTTTCCATAGCACTCTTTTTTAATTTTAACAGTCACTTTTCCAGCCTTCCTCAGTGGAGTTCAAATCCACCAATGCTTGAGCATGAGTTCAGTGTCTTTCATAACTTGGCACCCTGACTTTCTACAAAGGCTTTCACCTCTTATCAAAACTGTATTTCTTGCTTAATAATATCTCAACAAAAAACATCCCCATGAAGAAATAATAACATCAGTGTACTTAAAAAACAAGCTTTAGCAGCTGCGAAGTAACTTGCTCTCAATGAAGGATGTGTAACTAAAATACATAATTTCACTGTTATTGAATGAAAGGGACTTTGTGATTCTCTCAATAGTTCTATTTTATCACATTCAACTCGCCACAAAATACTTTCAAAAACCTGCTAACTTACAAGTTGTCTTTCATATTATTTGTTTTAAAATCAATCATTTATCTTGCTAACAAATCTCTTTTTGTTGAATATAGTAGGGAGGAGAGAGGAAAAAAAAAGAAAAGAAAGCCACATTCACAATACAAGTCAACAGCAAACTATACCAGAAAATCCAATGGAGAAATTTGGTTACTAAAGACTGTTTTCTTTTTTAAAAGAAAAAGCAAAATAACAAATCTGTTGTCTGACTTATAAAATGTGTATTAAGTTTTCTCCAGTTAACCTCTGAGTTTCCCAGTTCTGCAAAGAAATAATGAATCTTAACACTGTCTCCATTTCAATCCAGAGCAAAACTTCTACTGAGAAGAAAATGTCTGTCAGGTTTTAAACATTCCAGAAGACCTTAATTAAACTTTCTTCTGCCTCAGCACATTCGCAATCTGTTTATTACACATATAATAAAAATTCTCTTCTAAAATTTCATTTGAGAATTATGATGTAAGTACAGAGCAATAAATGTTTCAATGTTTCTGTAAATAGAAAGGAAGCCTGCTCAAGAGCAAAATTTGTCAACCATTAAAAGTCTTTTGTGAGCAGAAAATTTAACTTCCAGATTAAATATTCTGCACTACATGAATATGCCTCAGTATGCGCCTCAGTTCACGAAAACATTAGAGCTGCTGGGGCTGAATCACTTCAGTTGTGAACATCAATTAAATTAGGCTGGCTGGGGCAACAACTTAGGGTTGAAATAGATGCAAAACGTCCATTCTAAATAAAATTGGCAACAAGAATACAACTGTAGAGATTTACATGAAAGTACCTGTTTTGTTTCAGTATGTAAGACAAATAAATGGAAAAGAAGAAACTGAAGTACTAATGAAATACACAATGTACGTTTGTGACAGAAGTGATGCTTAACTGGATTTAAAACCACTCCTTTCTCATTTTAGTCACTATTACCAGCTCAACACGTGTGTAAAATTACACTGTTTCTGATGAAGCAATGTATAGTAGTTCATCAAATAATTCATAATTAATCTTGAACATAAAAAGACACTTCAGGTTGCAAATGTCCAGCTCAGGATCCAAGCTTCACCATACAAGTCATCTTCTAGACACCTAAACTTACAATTATCTAAACACGCTGCTGTACCCAAGTTTGAACCTAAACTTTTCATTTTAAATTAAAATTTAAATTAAAAGAGTTTGAATGGTGGCTTTGGTCAAACAATTGCAAAAAGCCTCTCTGGCTGTCCGATGGTTATGCAACACATGATAACCACATATATAGCAAAACTATTCATAATTGTATTGGGTTTTACAATATTTACATATTCACTTCCATCATTATCTACATTATTTACACAACAATGTATAATCTTCAATGATATAATTTTACATTATATAAGTTAAGTAATATCACTAAGTAATCTAATTAATATTAATAGATAACATGTATAAAAACTGTACTCACACATCAGTAAGGTGGAGTCTCTGAAACAAGACTGAAAGATCAAAATAAGACTTCACCTTTCTCAAACTGTCAAGCAAATGCTACGCTACAAACCCTGCCAGCTTAATTTCTCTACTTCAGACATTGTAATGGTATCTTAGACATTGTGAGCCGTAAGGTTCATTCTTCAAGGTCAACCATTGTACTTGTCCTAATGTTTGACAGGCAGTAGTGCAGTTTAATGCATAATGATAATTATCACACTGATGCACTTCAGCAAAGCGCAATAATGCCACATGACACAACACTTTGAGACCCACTTAAAAACCAAGAAAATTATTAATTAATTACAGAATTTTTTTAAAAACCAGGTAAAAATATAACATCAGTCAAGAGTAAAATCATTACAATCAATGAGCAAGAATTATTTCCTGCAGGTTTAAAATATATCCCTTGGGAATACACCATGCATAGATATTCAGCATGGTTAGATAGCAATATGACATATATCTGCAGTATATAGAGAAATTTATATTGCTCAAGACAGGTAGCCAGGAGTGAGTTGTAAGTCTCTGGATAAATGAAGATTAATGTAACAGGGCTAACATGTATTATAATGATATAACAATAATAATAGTTCCTACTGCTATAGCGTCTTTTATCTGTGGAGCTCAGAGCATTTCACAAGCACTAATTGAAACTCACAACATCCCTGCAAGGTAGGTGCATTTTATTATCTGGGTTCTACAAATTGGAAAACGAAGGCACAGATAATTAAAACAGCTTGCCCCAGGTCATGGAGCTAGCCACCAGTTAAACCAGAAATATAACTTTCAGCTTTGAGTTCCCAGTTTTCATTCTCCTCCTTTAATCCTATATGCATAGCAGTAATATTAATTAAAACTCCCAACAGAACACAGTAGGGATCTCACCGAAATCAATGGCAATGTTGCTCATCTTTCTGAGAAGAATTCAGTCGTGTCCCTATACAACTCCACAGCCATGCAAACATTGCAACACGTCAGATGGCCAGCACACGCTTGTACATGTACGTGTGTGGCTGCATGTGTGTGTGACTGTATCCAATTTAGATAAAATACTTGTCAGGGAACTCATCATCAGATATTTGATGATCTCTACAGCAAGAGAAGAACACAGAATTACAAAATCCCAGCATGGTAGGGGTTGGAAGGGACCTCTGGGGACCATCTTGTCCAACCCCCCTGCTCCAGCAGGGTCACCCAGGGCAGGCGGCCCAGGCTCACAGTGTCCAGACAGGTTTGGAATCTCTCCAGAGAAGGAGACTCCACAACCTCTCTGGGCAGCCTGGGCCAGGCTCTGCCACCCTCACAGCAAAGAAGTTTTTCCTCCTGTTCAGATGGAACCTCCAGGGTTCCAGTTTGTGCCTGTTGCCCCTTGTCATGTTTCTGGGCACCACTGAAATGAGTCTGTCTCTGTCTTCTTTACACCTTCCCTTCGAGGTATTTATAGACATTAGTAAGAATCCCCCCTGAGCCTACAAATGATGATTGTGGCATTTCAGGAAATTGAGGGGGCTGATGGGAGAACAAAGCACCTCCGTCTACAGGATTTTCTCCTTTACTGCAATCTTGCACTACTGTATCTTAAGTATTCCAATCAGTTCTGATAATTTCTACTCTTACACATCAGACATCAGTGGCCTAGACTATTATGGGAATAGCACACAGCTAAAAGCAAGAGACATGACCAAGGAAACCACTGAGCTGTTTCTTCCCTACATGGAGAAGCATTTACTCTACTGCAAAACACCAAAGTGCCTGTAAACAGAAATGCCCATTAAATCAGTTAGTCAGCAAGGCCCCTTTTGAAAGAGCAACACGGAAAACATCTTCTCAGATTTTACTTAACTTTCTGCTCAAAGGGTGAATGCTGAGCCTCAGGGATCAGCTGGTGACATGAAAATCTATCTTCCAAATCACTCGGGTGTTTTTCAGTAATGAGTTCCCACTTCCCCAGTCCTGAAAGGCATGGCAAATAGAGTAATAGATCAAAGCAGCCCAGAGCCAAGCCAGTGTGGCTGTGGAAGCGAAAATGGCAGGGCTGCTGCCTGGTAATGAAAAGGGCCATCAGTAAGAGTTTACTCTGGAATTCAAACCTGTCACTTCCGATTTGAAACAAGGGATCCATTAGCTTAGTGCACTTTTTATTGTTATTGATTTGCAATCCTTTACTTTCTTTTAATTTCAAACCAGCATTGAATGCGTAACTCGTTTATACTCCACAGAGTGAGCCGTGATGATTTTGCTATCAAATAATTATTCTCAAACCACATTTTCTTCCTGCATCAGCTTCTCAATGAGTTTCATTAATGCAGGCTTCCATTTACCTTAATTATGGTTTTGGCAGATTTGCTTTTAGCTGCACCTCACCTTACCATGGTAACATTTTGTCACAGCCCTGGTTGAGTCAGAGTGGCCCTTAACAATTATTTCTTTTCCTAAACTACTGGGTGGGGGGAGGGGGCTAAAGTCCATGGACACATTTATTCACACTTAATAAAATTTTTTTTTAAAACTATCACTCTTTCATCTAACTTAAGTAAGCCACAAGGAAATCAGTTGCTTTTCCCCTTGTCTGCTAAGAGAAACTACTCGAAACAACACAACTAAAAGCAGAAAAGAAATTCCAGCGCTTCAAGCCCAAAATATCAAAATTATGCCAGTCATCCGAGCCAGGTATCAGATGGAATTATATCGACGTGGGACCCTGCCACAGAGATATGACACTTTGATAATTTGCTTTGCACCTTTGAACAGTTATTTCTTGCCTCAATCCACTCAGACCAGTAAAGCAATGATTATTTTTATCCCAATTCAGCGAAGCACACACACATCTATATTTCAGTATAAAACTAATATAAGGAGGTTATTCATGTAAATTAAATACATCCTTATGCATTTTGCCAGATTGGGATCATAGCTCCCTGCAAGACTAAAGCCAATGTCACTAAACGTGAACGTGGGAAATCAATTTAGCAATGCTGGAGCTAAGGACTGCTTTGCAATGCTTCAGCTCTGCTTTTGAACGGAAATTTTATGTTTCCCAGATACAAGCCCTGACTGTGACACAGCACATTTATATATATAAACATATAAATTTGTATATATATATGCACATCAAAAAAAAGACCTCTCCTTTTTTAACTAGCAAGGTTTTTGCATCCTTTCCCTCCTGTCCCCACGTTCTTTCCTCCTCTTTTGCAGCTCCACTTTTTGAGCTAGTCTTCATAGCACAGAGTAGAGCATAAGACAGTTACTTACTGACACAGCAGACCGTTTTAAAGTAAAAATATCATCATTTTATGAGGCAGCATGTGCTACTTTACACAATTTGCTCAAATAAAGTTTAAGCAAGTACATTCTTCTCTTCTAACACCGCCTCGCCTGTTGCAAATATATTGCTCCTTTTCAACGTTCAGTCTGACAAACCCTTTCCATTGTATGCAAGAACTGCACTTGTGAATCAGTGTCACTGGTAGAAGTTTATACACCTTCACTGAGCTATGGTCTGTCATTTTAAACAGATTCCATGATTCTGTCCTGCAAGGTTCTTACGTTTTTGCAATCTATGAAATGATTCAATTTTTTGAACACTAGCAGGAGGTACTGCCCTCTTAGATGGAGAATGACCATTCAATAGCATTAATAAGAATAACAAATTAATATAACATTAAATTAGGTTTACTTGACTTTTAAATATGTTTTAAAATACAGTGGTATTTTAGATACAGATATGCAGCTATTTCCTTTAAAGCTAAAGTAACAGTAAATGAAAGCCAAACATATTTTGCAATATTGTAGCTCTTCCTGTGAAGAATCATCAGAACATGCCTGCAGCACCAGCTTTTAATTCAGCATTGCCAAACATCCACAGTCAACCAGAACAGCCTGGGTTTGCTTACTAACTTCTCTTGTACTGTGTTTCTATAGCTGAAAGTACTTTACTATGGAAATTCTTGCCATAAAAGACACAAAGTACTTCATCTGCAACCTGAGATGTGAAAATGACTTGAAAGCTGGTAAAAATCACTACCCATTTACATGGAAGTTCTGGATTCCTGGCCCTGAACAATACCTCAATAAACTTCCCCATCCTTACAAGTGTTCAAGTTCAGGTTGGCTGAGGCTCTGCACAACCTGCTCTAGTTGCCCATGTCCTGGCTCGCAGCCGGGGAGTAGACTAGATGACCTCAGAAGGACCCTTCCAACCCAAACCAGTCTGATTCTACGAAACTCATTGTGCTATCACCTTCAGACTATAAATACTTCACTGTACTCTTATCTTTTGCCTTACTTAGAAACTTAACTGTGACATGGAACTTCAAGTTCACTTTACAGTCAACAGAAGAGAGATATTTCATCAGATCATCTCAAAATGTCATTTTGTAAAATTAATTCTCTCATAGAAAAATATCATTAAAAGTTCCCCTTAAAAAAGTGGTAGCAGTAATTCTACTAAGACTACATGATTTTGAAAAAAAAAAGTATCATAGAAGCACCTGGTTTTGTCAAATAAGTAAATTTTTTCTGCTGAACTCATAATTCTGCATTATACTTTTTATTTTTTAGTAGTAATCAATGTTCAATGATTATTAGGGCCCAGCATGACTGCATTGTTCCAGTTTTGTTAGCAGCCATGAAAAATAACACACTCCAGTCAATTCTAGATCTTCAGACCATTCCAAACTATCCCCTCATTACGTTTTCCTTCTTACTCTCCCACACTTCACTGTAGTCTGTATTATTACATGAGGTGCTACATTTGGGTATAGATATTTTAATGACAGCAGTTCAAATACGGTCAGCCACTGCAGTTGAGTTATTTGTTTGCTTTACAGTAAACTGGAATAATTGAGGCAGACAATCTTTCAAGAAAATGTACCAATTAGGAGTTGAGGACTACTGAATTTTTCCACAGGTTTCTCATATGATTCATTTGCTAAATTATTTTTTCTGTCTTTCATTTTCAGCACTTCCTTTAAGTCCATCTAAACCCCAAACAAAAGGAATCTAGATTAAAAACAACCACTAGGAATGCACATTTTATAAATAATTGAGCCAATAAGGTGAAATCCATTATGCAAAGAAATATTTTACAAAAATATGCATATTACTCTAAGATTTACTAATAAGTATGCGAGAAATAAAATAAAAAATCTTGTCTCAAAGCATTTCTTTGCTTTCTTCAAAACTGGAAATTTTATTCAAGGTACAATAAAGCAAGCAAGGCACCTTGAATCCTCCTGAATTACCCTTTTTTTTTTTTTTTCTCTCAAGTATCAGTTTAAAACACCAGATACAGGAAAATTTTTGAATCTCACTTTATCAGAAAAATGAAGACATATTAAATGACAAAGCTGGTAAAAATCTCAAGTCTGGACATTTCGTTACTACTCTGACAGAGATAGAAAATTAAGTAAATATTAATGGAGCAATTTATACCTATGCATATTAAGGGTGTCAAGGTAACTTTTTCTTTTGTATGGCAGAGATATTTTCACACATGTTCCAAAGCATAAGACCTAGTTTAAGTAAGTTACACATTTCTGTGAAATGGTAAAGTTTAGCAATTCATTTGCATTATCAAACATCAAAATCCCTGATGATTCTCTGTAATGACTTCCAGTGCACACAGTTTCTTCTGAATTGCCTCTCACTTTGCCCTTAATATTCCAAACACATTTCCCAGACATACAGTCTCTGCCAGTTACTAAATGGTATTCAGCAAATTTATTGACTGCCTTCCAATATACTCTAGTAAATTAAAAATATCTTTTCCAAAACCTCAAATACTCAGGTAGTCTTACACAACAGGAAATTCAGCATGGATTGGACACAGAATTTTTGTGATGGCTTTTAAAAACATCACTTTTAAAAACTTTCTTTGGTATAAAAAGAGCATATATCTACCCTTCCCCTCAAAAGAAGAGAGACTCGTGTATCTGAACTTTTGATCCTACAGCCAGAGGAAAACTATGAAACAGCTTCAAAGACACAGACCAGAAACTAAAATTCATATTTCCACATAATATGAAGATCATGGACTCACTAGAGACAATTTTATGGCACATGAGAGTTTCTGCCCCTCGGGTAACCTCTTCATTTGCTCTTTCTACTACACAGGTAACAACTACATTCCCCTGGGAGACAGCCTAAAACCAAGGTAAACGTAGACCAAATTTTTTCAACTCGTATTTAAATTATTACTTGTTGTTAATGTCCAGGCAACTGTGCGCTTCACTTGGATCTGATCCTGTGAAGAAGCTGACAGCAGGTGCTCAAGAAGATATGTACAGAGCAGAATGTTTAAAAACCCATCAACCAACAATTGATGTATCTGCTTTCCACAGAAATTTTATGGATTCCTAAATGCACCCTGGGTACCTAAACAGCTTCCATAATATTACTCTAATCAACTGCACCATATTCCCTTTTGGTACATAATCTCTTCCAGCTAATACAGACCAACACAACAACCGCTTTGACAATTGTTTACATTATCTTGTTCCTTAATGAAATAAAGAATTTCAGCCCTGGCAAGCAGCTTGTTTCCTTTGCATTACCTTTCTTTAGCACCAGAAGATTTCTCAACCTGTAACACTTGTGCTGATGGACACAGGGAGAGCAGCAAACACAGGTTTTGAGTAAAACTTAGAGCTTTTTTTTTTTTTACTTGAACTGCCTACTAGTTCAACCTGAACTTGCCACTTGAGGAAAGACACTGTGCAGTAGGTATAAGAGGGGTACTGGTTTAATAGGTTCTGCTTATTTTCTCATATACGTACTATATAAATTGGTTCCTGAGGTATTGATCTGATACAGAAAAGTTCTTTTAAAAAGCAATGTCAATGAGAAGGATTCTTAGCCACTATCAGGGCCTGCTCTTAAGAGCAGGAAAAGAAGCTGGAACGTATTTCAGCATCAGAAACCTCTGCTGTGCAGCCAATTACTTCTCCTTCCTTGGTCCAAATTGTGTTTAAAAATTCAGAAAGTTGTTCAGAAGTTTCTTTATTTTTTTCTACTTTAAAATGCACACAGATTTTGCCTATGTTTCTCTCATTCCAAAGTTTACGATTAATTTATAAGTAAAATTACGAGGCCTTATTGTTAATCCAAGAGTCGTGCTTTCACTTCATCCTCTGCAATAGTTCTTCCAGCCCCCCAGATATATTTGTCACTATTTTACAACATGGATAATTTATTTCAAATATTTAGAGAAGTATGCTGGATATAGGAAAAAATAGTAGTAATAATTTGCTCTAGATAAAAATATTCTTAGAAATCTCTATTTAGTGATAGCCAAAAGTTTCATTTAGAAAGTCATCTTGGCTTTGGGAGAACTTTTTAATGTTTACAATATTTTTTAAAATTACACCAAAAAAACCAGTCCTATAACTTTTAAAGCAAAACTCATTTCTTGCCTTTGTCTTGCTACTATTTTGAAATATATTTGTATAAAAACTATTAAAGTTTATGATATGAAATTAGCAACGTTGTGTAAAACATTATATTTACAATAATAAAGTTTCAGAGTAACTCAAACTATCCATCAGCTGGGATATAACAATACAACACATATTGCAAGGGAGAGAGTGCTGTTTGAGAAGTGGGATACCCACAGAAAATCAGTTTAAGAGGCAGCAGGTTAAATCACATTATTTCACCTGTTAGCTGAGCTCTCTAAATACCATTTCTGATGGGTTTGTTCAACCTGACATGCTAAAGGAAAAATTTTCCTGTTGGGAAAAATCTAAAAGCAGTCTGTTATTTTTGAGCTTGGATACTAAACAAAGAAATACACTATGTGAATAAACTGTGTGCATAGGTCGACATGTTATTCAGTCAAAATGTGACCAAATGTAACACAGTTTTGAATTAGGTGCAGTGAATCTTATGCCAACAGTTCAGTATCATAGTATAAAATGCTTTTGCATGGAGGTGAGAATCTAGTGAGGGTCCTTCCACTTCAGTACACTTCATCTAAAGTTTATTTTTTCAAGAGGAGGTAGCTACTTGATAATAAATGATCACATTTGAATAAAAATAATCAAAATGAACAGACCACTTGCTGCTAGATAGCAAACAAAGCAGGTTTATATGCTATTACAGCTTCCCCTTTAGGATCTCAAAAGCTTACCAGTGCTGTCAGCATTTGGCAGAAAAGCCACTCCACTCCAAATTTGAACTAAGAAACTAAAAGACTAACAGGTTGTTTGTTGCACTTGCTGCCTTCTGAGAGCAATTCCATGAGAACAAGAACCGAAAAAATACATAGACATCTTTTGATTCCAGTCTAGTTTGTCAGTCTTTGAAGCACTGGATCTGCATCTTAGGCAAAGGAAGAAGTCAGCAGACTATCCTGAGACCCCTTGATCGTGAAAATAACTTTCCACACACAAACTTGATATAAGGTAGTGCTGCAAATACAGCCTGGAAAAGACTGCAAAGGTACCTCAGAGAAAAGATGCTTTCTCCCATCATCTCAATGGAGCTTAACGATCATCTCTAGAATATAACAGTTCTAATAAGTTGAGAAATATGATGTGCAAGTCACAAATCTGTATTCACACTTCACTGATACTAATAAGAATCTTACAGAATTTTACCAACACTCATTTGCACTTAAAAGTGTTGCATTATCTGCAGCTCCAAACAGTGCGGACTGCAAAGGTAGCTTTCCTGAAATCGAATACATTCTGTAGAAGTGCTGGGGTAACACAACAGTTCAACATAACAGCTTCTGAGAGCGATGTTGCTAAAGGTGAACTACCTTAAGAGACTTGCTTGGTCTGGCTTCCAAAACCACATGACATCTGCACAGGATCTGGCATGCTGTCTGAACTCCTGAATTTTTCCAATGAGATAAGGGTACCAGTTGGCACTGAAATGTCAGCTTTCCAATTGGATTTTCTCTTAATTGTTTGTGCCCACTCAGAGTCCCTAAAATATTCAATCAACAAAAAGTTTAATACAAATAGCAATATAGTTTATAAACTTGTTGTCAAATCAGGGAAATGTATACATTTTGTTTCTTTTCAATTAAGCACATAGGTCTTTATTAGTAGATGTTCAATACGTCAAATGGAAAAGTTTTATTTTTCTGTTTTGAACAATTATTGATTTATACACTTGATAATCAAGTAAAAAAGAAGATGAAATCAACAGGAAACGTCAACAGTATATATAAGTCTCTCAATTGAGTTAACCTAGGTTTGTGCAGGTTTTTTTTGTGAGCAGGACTTCTCAGAACAGGATAAACTGGGATTCAGCCAAACGAAACAGGAACTTCTGAAGCCAGTCTAAACGCTACACCACGACAGTCTTGGTTTGGTACAATTATGTCAATCTGCATCTTTACCAAACTGCAGAAATGGTGTCCTCCGTTTCATACTTGGTATAAACAACACAAAACTTACCACTTTTTGCTTGTTATCTTTCACTTTAATTCAGCTTAGCTTAATGTTTTCTTTAAGTTAACTAACAGCTGATCAAGCAGGTTTGAAAGTGATTTATCAGGACAGTCAAGCAGAATTCCAGCTCCTATACTCCTGAAATTCTTGAGCATTTCAAATATAAAGTGGGTATGTTTTCACATAAGCTGTTCAAGCCTGTCTGAAAGTTGAAGAAAGATTCTGGAAAAACAGCTGAACAAGGAAAGCTGACAGTGTAACTGGGGAGCAGACCTGGTGATCTCTAAGATTCCTAAAAGACTATGTGACTGTTCTTTATGGAAGTGAAATACTTGATTGCATATGGAAAACAAGGCTAGGAAAAACCTCAAAATAGCATCCAGTCTATCTTCACAAGGTATGTTTACTCTCAGAACATCCCTGATTACTACTGTTTAATATGCCCTTAACCTCTAGGAAGTGAGGAACTTTATATAACCTTTTCAGATCAAACTAGGTTTCAGACCTGTACTTGAAAACATTTAAAATGTGCCAGTGTGTTTAAGATGCTGATGTTAGGAAGAGACATGAGAATTAAAATACTTCTTTAATAAATTCAAGCCTACTGTAGGAAAATTTATCTTTTTTTTCATATTCCACTCCCACCACAAAAAAATAGTATTTTCTTCTTACTAGCACATAGGATCATAGAATCATAGAATGGTAGAGGTTGGAAGGGACCTCTGGAGATAATCAAGTCTAACTCCCCTAACAGAGCAGGAACACCAAGGGCAGGCCATACAGGAACATATACAAGCAAGGTTTGAAAGTCTCTAGAGGAGACTCCAACAACCTCTCTGGACAGCCTGTTCCAGGCTCTGTCACCCTCACAGGAAAGAAGTTTTTTTGTCATGTTTAGGTAGAACTTCCTATGCTCCAGTTTGTGACCATTACCTCTTGTCCTATCACAGGGCACCAATAAAAAGAGACTGGCCCCTTCTACTTGACAACTTCAGATAGTTGTAAACATTCATAAGATCCCCTCTCAGACTTCTCCAGGCTAAACAGGCCCAGGGCTCTCAGCCTTTCCTCATAAGAGAGATGTTCCAGTCCCTTTATCATCCTCATAGCCAATGTTGAACTCTCTCCAGTATTTCCCTGTCTCTCTTGAACTGGGGAGACCAGAACTGGACACAATAGTCCAGATGTGGTCTCACCAGGGCAGAGTAGAGAGGGAAGTGAACCTCCCACGACCTGCTGGCCACACTTTTCTGAATGCACCCCAGGATACCACTGGCCTTCCTGGCCACATTGCTGGCTCATGGGCAACTTACTGTCTACCACGACTCCAAGATCCTCTACTCACGGCTGCTTTCCAGCAGGTCTGCCTCCACCCTGTACTGTTGCATGGTGTTATTCCTCCCCAGTTGCAGGAGTCTACATGTGCCCTCGTTGAACTTCATTTGGTTCCCCTTTGCCCAGCTCTCCCGTCTGTCCAGATCTCACTGGATGGCAGCACAGCCTTCCAGTGTATCAGCCACTCCTCCCAGTTTCATATCACCAGCAAACTTGCTGAGAGGACACTTTATCCCTTCATCCAGGTCATCAGTGATGTTGAATAAGATTGGAACAGAATAGGGCAGAAGTGACTTTGTTTATTCACTAGAAGTTTGAGCACATATAATTGCAGTTGTTCAGGGAAGTGTCATGATCAAAACTAAAGCCACCCAGGACAGGGGTTTCAAGAATCACCCTCTTGGATTTAGGATTTTAAATTTACCTATGGCATAGTAGAGTCTTCCTTAATTCTAATCCCCCCATTCATCTCTGAGTAGGAGGCCTGTTGAGACCTGCCAAATCAGGGAGAGAGCGACTTGTCCTAGATGACACAACCAGAGCAGCATGTGCAGATAGCACAGAACGTGCTGCAATGAACCACTAACTGCAGCTTACATCTGTTACTAGGAAATACAGGCACTGCACTCTTCTTGTTTCTATGCTCTTCTCTTGAAATTGAGGTTCCAATGTTAAATTAGTACATTTATTAAGCAGTATAAAATAATCAAGCCTGCAAAGGAAACATGGGGGAAAAGGTCTATAGAGTTTATGGAAGTTTACTTTCTTCCAGTAAATGTGTTGGTTTCCTGCCAAAGATTTAAAAGTCGACTTTTCGGGAGAGTAAAGAAAAAATTACCATCCTCTAAACCTTGTGCTAGTCAGAGGAAAGCTTGGAAATACACAGCTTCATAACTCACTGATGCTAACACCGAAGTTGCCATTTGAAACACTGTCAACAGAAAGAGTAAGAGATCACAGACTGAACAACTAAATACAATAATATATTCTGGGTTTTCTTGATGAGTCTATATTGCTTTGAAAAAGATGGGGGGTTATTTCTGTGAACTTCTGTGTTGGTAGCCAGAAGAATAGTCAAGACACTCTGATATGTTGGGAAGTTGTAAGGTAAACCAGAAGAGCAGCAGCACAAGGAAACATGCAGCTAGCTGTCTTTGGGAGGTCCACAGCCTCTGAGCTGTGGCACCCCAGGGAACTCATTCCTGCCCTTCCTGAGGTGCTGTCACTCCACACAAGTTTTATTTGGAAAGTGCTCTGACACGGCTTTCTTAAAATCCACACTGGCATGGAAAGACTGGCACATGCTGCTTAATATATCATCTCTTTCATCCAAATGACTATTAATTGCATATAATGACCAAATTTAGTAATCACTTTGTAGAAAGCTGACTGAAAAAAGCACAACTCTTATGTCATAAGTAATGCTGACAGCTCCTATTATTTCAGCACTGATTTTGTTATGCTAGGTTGTCTTTACAGCACTACTTCAAGAAATAATTTATTTTACAAAATCTTCATTTTCACACTTCTCTCCGTAAAAAGATTCTGATGATACATTTATAGAAAGGAGAACAAAAAAAAACCAAAAGAAACAGAAACAAAACAAAACAAAAACCACACACACAAAACAACCCAGCACAAAACACATAATACGCAAACTTGAAAATGCCATTCAACTACTTAAGCAATTCAAAACTGGAGCAAGAGGGGGGGTTAAGATCTGATTCAGGGTTTTGAATGCTTGAAGTGGTATGAATGGCCATTGCGTTAAACACAGATTGACACCAGATTCTGTAAACTCAAAATCTAACAAAATAAAATGTTATCTTATGCCAGGTTCGAGCTCTTCATTGAAACAGTTTAATATGGCTTTTTCTGACATGTTTAAATGCTGAAATATTTTGCCACTGCATCACTAGAATCAACAGTGGGTTTTGCATAAATTCTCCCAAAGAACCTAGTTTATCACAGCTTACTTTTTAGCAGTGACTTAATTCTTATTACTCTGAGTAAGCTTCATTAAATTAATTGACTTAGCTGGAACCACTCACAGTAGTTAATGTTTGCAGCATTGCAAGAGTTATCTGTACTGGAAGAGTCAAGAACAACACAACTCTTTCTCCCTCTAGTGAAGAAACCCAGTGAGCTATCTGATTTATGATGCATCGATCCAATAAATTATCTGAAAAGATATAACTGGCATAACTTTAATACTGGCAGTCCACACACATATAGAATATCAAGATCTATCTCTTCTGAGCTTTGTTAAAGAAATTATGTGTAGTGGTAACAATTCCGCTTTCTTATCTAAAAAAAAAGAGATCATGAAAACAGATACATTTCTACCTGGAGCCACTACCTGTAAGGAGAAAGGATGGTCCCATGGTTGTCATGGAACTGATTCACTTCTCTATTTCAGACTACTCATGCAACTTTAGGCAAGTGGCTTCATACTATCAGCCTCAGTACCCATGTGAAAAATAAAACTGGCTTCTGCAAGAATTTTACTGTGTTTGGACAGCTTAGACATTACACAGCAACATTAGCACAACTGCTCAATACACGTACTCCAAATACACAATCGGATTTCTAAAAGGTCCAAGAAGCTGGTAGCTAAAACATAATAAATAACAAATAAAAATTTCTTCACTGAGAGTCAGCAGTGTGCCCTTGTGGCCAAGAAGGCAAATGGCCTCCTGAGATGCAGTAAGAAGAGTGCCCAGCAGGTCAAGGGAGGTTCCTCTCCCCCTGAACTCACAGAATCACAGAATTGTTGGAGTTGGAAAGGGACCTCTAGAGATCATCTAGTCTAACCCCCCCAAAAAA
This sequence comes from Chloroceryle amazona, assembly GCA_027560015.1. Classification (NCBI taxonomy): domain Eukaryota; kingdom Metazoa; phylum Chordata; class Aves; order Coraciiformes; family Cerylidae; genus Chloroceryle; species Chloroceryle amazona. The sequence continues at coordinate 47,986 of JANHFX010021913.1, read as the reverse complement.
GCAGTTTTGCCTGGAGTATATTACACAGGATGGCATCGAGATGTGTCCAGAATCTCTCCAGAGAAGGAGACTCCACAACTTCCTTGGGAAGCCTGTCCAAGAGCTTTGCCACCCTCACTGGAAAGAAGCTTCTCCTCCACCACAGCCGAGCTGCTTTCGTGCTTTCCAAAGGCCCCAAAGGAGCTGCCTGCCACACCTTTTTTTTTTTCACTCTGGCGCAGTGAGGCCACGTCTGGAGTAATGTGTCCAGTTCTGGGCTCCCCAGTTCAAGAGAGGCAAGGAACTACTGGCAAAACCAGTGAACACTAAGGATGATTAAGGGACTGGAACATCTCTGCGATGAGGAAAAGACTGAGAGACTGGTTGCTGTTTAGCCTGGAGATGACAAGAATGAGAGGGGTTCTTCTCAAATACCTAAAGGGCAGGGGAGAAGAGGATGGAGCCAGACTCATTTCAGTGGTGCCCAGCAACAGATCAAGGGGTACTGGAACACGGGAGGTTCCATCTGAACAGGAGGAAAAAATTCTTTGCTTTGAGGGTGCCAGAGCCTGGCCCAGGCTGCCCAGGGAGGTTGTGGGGTCTCCTTCTCTGGAGAGAATCCAAACCCATCTGGACACTCTGATCCCAGGCCCCTTTCTCTGGGTGACCCTGCTGAAGCAGGGGGGTTGAACAAGATGATCTCCAAAGGTCCCTTCCAACCCCTACCATGCTGGGATTCTGTAATTACAAATAAATAGGCACTAAACCCCGTCTACTCAAGTTTTGCCTCGGCTATTTTTAGAAAAACAAACTTAAGAACACTTTCTTAAAATAGTTGCTCATTATGAGGATAAATTTATTAACATTTGGGGCACACACTGTGTCCAGTGTCAAGTAGGAAAGAAAACCACAGAAGTGTCAGCCCCTTCACAGACAGAAAGCCAACTTCTCTAAACAAATGTGCTTTCAGGGTTTAATTTTAATTACCCTACATTCAAACTTCAGATTCTCCACAAAAATTCACAACTTTGACATAACATTTGCATGTGGTTTTAAACAAATATGGACATCATTGCCATGGATGAGGCGAGACAAACCTTGACATAGTCCGAAGTGGTCTCCCTTCCTTTGGAAGAAACAGGAGACAGCCAAGCAAAATTCAGAGAATACCATCTCTGATGGTATTCTTGATGGTATTCTTTAGAGAATACCTCCAACTTCTTGATGGTATTCTTCAGAAAAATATTCTTGATAATACTCAGTTTCTAAAGAATTGTCATCACGACTTGGTGAAAATACCCTTGCCATCTGCTACTTTCATTTTGAAGGACCTGTGAGCACCCTCAGTAGGAAAGTACCTTTCTTTGTCTGCCAAAATGGTTTTATCACCTCTGCATATCCTTTTATGTCTCCTTTTGCTTGTACGACAGATTTATGATCTATCTCCTTCTTGGGCAGCACCAGCCTCATTAAAACTGACTCCTGTTGCCTTGTCTGAGTGTGGCTTCAATGGGAAAGCAACATCTGAGTGCACTGGTTGACCTGAAACTTACTCTTTAAATCCAGCCCCATTGCCTGTTGGATTTCTATCAAAAAGGAGATACTTTGAAAGAAGGGAAAGCTTTATCTACACTACTTAATTAGATATCTTTTAATAAAGACATGACCTACTGGCTCTCTTCCCACCTGCAAGCACTATAATTAAAGTTTCTCTAACAGAACAGCAAGCTATTTTTGTTCTTTCACCATTTTTAAAAATCTAAAGACAATCCACAAACTTGGGAAGTAAAAACCAAAAATATGCCAACCCTAATAGTTAATATGAAAAATCTGTATTTTACTTCTGAATGCACAGTGAAGCATTTAAATCAGGAAACAACCAACTAACCAAAACAGCAAGTATTTTAGAAGTTCTCAGTGGCACCTTGGTCTTTCTACTCATCAGCAGGAACATTTGTTGTGTAGAAGCACTGAAAATGAATGAGGTTTTGTTTGTTTACCCACACGTGGGTACTCTTTAGGTCCTTAGTAGAAAAACCACCCAGACTTTCACAAGTTCTAGATATTCTTATTTATGTCAATACTACAGAAAAACAAAACAAAGAAACAAAAAGCAATTATACATATGATTCAGTGATGGTCTTAGGAATCAACCTGTGTATGCTGATTTTTTTGATGTAGAGCTTTCAAAACAACTACCATAGAAGAAGGAAAGGGAAGAAAAAAAAAAAAAAGCACCTCTGAGGGAAAATGATTTCACTGAAATAGAGGAAACCACCACTTTTTAAATTCTGGAGTGTTTCTATTCATGAAAATAGATATATATGAATAAAATCAAGAAAACATCTAAATCAAGTGCTGCAAAAATCAAGATGCTCCATTTTGAAAATTATAAAAAAAATCTAACTTCTCAAAATTGATTCAGTTTATCAAATTCAACACATATTTGATAAATCTCTAAGATGCCATTAGAAGAGATTAATCTCTTCATAAACACACAAAGTGCAAAGTGAATAAGCAAACGTATCCTAAACTTGAGAATATCTGCTGTTACTTGTTGTTGATATGCTCTAAACTACGTATAAGAGAGTTTCCAACCAGAGGAAAAGTAGTTCATTCTCCAAAGAACAGGAATATAAAGCTTAAAAAATGTAACCAGAAGCTTAAGTTAGTGCAATCCAATAGACTGCATAAATACAGTGATTACACTTTGTGTTTCTTGCCTTTCCCAGACTAGCTGACTGAGCTAAAACAGAAACTAACATCTCTGGCATAGATGGCCAATAACCTGAAGCTGTCTTTGCAAACAGGCCTTATTCTTACTGTAGTGTTATTTAAGGAGACTAAAAGTCAATGGGTTTCGAAGAAAAAGGGTCTGAACTTCTTCATATCCATTTACTGGCATTCTTACTGCATGAATGACAATGATGTGATGAAGCCAACCAAAGACGACAAGCCGCGTTACAAAAAGCCGCGGGCAGCTTGGTACACTACCAGCTACTCTCAGCACATTTCAGGAAACACATAGCATGAGTCAGGGAGTGAAGTTATTTCAGACGAAGTGCCAGAAGGGAGCATGCCATAGCACACTGCCTCAAAAGGGCTCCACACAAAACCATTGTTCACAGAAGCAGTCGATGTGCCACTTGAAGTAAAACAATTCCTGGTAACTGAAAGACTTCATGGATACCAAGCTTCAACCCTCACATGCAGAAGAATTGTTCAGTCTTTCATCACATTTGTGAACATAAAACCTAATCTTATTGCAATGTAGCAGAAGAAAACACTAAATATTTGCTATGGTTGAACAACTCAGAACAGACGGACCTGTAAAGACCAGCAACAAAAGGGTCAGAAACTAAATCCAAGTCAAAACCAGCAGCCTTAATGAAAAAGGTAATTATGAAATGTCAACATAGAGACTACAAATTGCCTGTGAGACAAAGGAAATTATATTTTTCTCTGCACTTGTAAGGCTTCAGCTCAGAATTAGCTGTGTAATGGAAAGCCACACTGCTAAAAAGATGTCGATCATCTTGAGACAGTCGAGAGAAGAACTGCGAATAAGATCTAGACTCCATACCCTGTGACATTAAATGAAAGGAAGAGCCATCATTCGGTTTGTAAAAGACTGTTACGAATAGTTTAAACTATTCTTAGCAAGCGTTCTGGGCAGCTCAAAAGAAATATTATTGTAATTGCTATAAAGATTACACATTTAGGAAGCATTTCTGCAAAAAGCAGAACACATAATGTAGTGTGCATCCTTCTAGAGAAGGAGGATAGAGAGATGCCCAGAGATGGGTTAGAGGATCTTCTGGTATCCTTTCATGTTTCTTTATGCACCAGAAAGCAAATTTTTTCTGATGCTTAAATGTTATTCAAATGGTAATTTTTGTTTGACTGCATCACATTTTCAGCAATCAGTCTCAGGCAAAAAGGGAAATTTGGAACGTTCAGCAGCGCAGATTTTCTTCTCTCTATCTCTCTCTCTCATTCCTCTGTCAAACAAAGCCCCTCATTTTGATGCAATCATACCTACTAATTCTGAAACACACACGTTTCTTTTAACAGCCTGTTCCTTCCAAAACAATAGGTCTTTTAAGTAATGTCCTCACTTCTTCACTCTCCCTGTAATAAATTCTATGTCTCTTACTGCATTTCCCAGCTTTGGTTCATCCTTGGATTTAGTCAGCACAACTCAACAATCTGCTTTTATGACAAATGGACTTGGTGCAACAGGCCCTGCTAAAAAGACTGCCCCCCATCTTTCCTATAGGCCCCATAGGGGCCCTATATTGCCCACAGGACAGTAACACTACCATTCGGAAGTAGTCAAGGTGAAACTCATCTGTGTGACTGACCTGTCTGTGAGAAAGTTCAGGTCCTGTGTAACAGCAGGATGCTCACATGCTTCTCTCAGAATAATGCTTTACACATGGTAAAATGTAAAATACAGGAAAACCAGCACCATTCCAATGGGGCTCCCACTCTGAGAGCAACACAATGCTGGCCTAGGTACAACAGGCAAGTCCACAGTCAATCCTGCAAGGTACAGCAGAATCTACCACGTGAAATAAAGATACCAGTTCAGACACTGAATGGTTCAGTCTGTTTTAGAACAGGAAAGGGAAGGGTTATGACAATTCATATTTCAGTTTTGGGTTATTCTAGGCAAGTCCAGACTTCCAAATATATCCAGAAAATGATAAAGAAACAGATTTGCTGTAAAATTTAATCTGAATCCAAAGTCAAACTTCAGGAAATCTTACAAATGTTGTGTTATAAAGACGGTATAGTCATTTTTCTTTGTAAAATATATGGTATTATCAACAGCACAGGGCAAAGTAGGTACAGACAATATTACCTACAGAGCAGCTCAGAATTCCATTTTTTTACTGAGCTGCCTCCTGCACTGGAAATGACCCCTTGAAAAGAGAAAAAAAAATAATTGTGATCTTTCCAAATAACTACAGTTAGAATCCTAAGTAAATGAAAATGTCAAATGTCTTACTTGCTATTATCTATCTTTTCATTCATCGTCTTTTTTGAACACTAGGTTGTCAGGTAGAGGCCCCTGCAGAATTTCAATTGCTGTTAAGAGCAGTGACTTGTGGAAACTCACATCTCGCTGCTTGGTCTGGCCTCCCAGCTATGATTTGCTGTGAGGGGCCATCCTTCATCACCAAGGTTTCCTGCAGTGTGATGAATTAGGACGCGCTAGTGGAATAACTAAACCCCGTCATTATTTAGAACAACCTTGAGAATTCACACACCTGTGCACTGTGATAGGAAGACATGGGTGGAAAGGCAACCTCATCTTCTGTAGCTATTTGTAAACTCTAAATGATTGTGGTGGGCTGACCCTGGCTGGATGCCAGGTACCCAGCAAGTCCGCTCTGTCACTCTCCTCCTCAGCTGGACAGGGGAGAGAGAAAATATAACAATAAGGCTTGGGGGTTCAGATCATTCACCAATTACTGTCATGAACAAAACAGACTTGACTCAGGGAATTAATTTCGTTTATACCAATCAAATCAGAGTAGGGTAATGAGAAAGAAAAAAACCACAAATCTTAAAACACCTTCCCCACATCCATCCATTCTTCCCAAGCTTGACTTCACTCCTGAGTTTCTCTACCTCCTCCCCAGTAGTGACACAGGAGGATGGGGAATGAGGGTTGCAGTCAGTTTATCACATGTTGTCCCTGCTGCTCCGTCCTCCTCATGCCCTTCCCCTGTAGTCACCCAGGTACCAAAAGCTTGCCACACAAACCCAATACAAGAACTTTCATCTTTAGTCTCTGTCAGATTAGCCACTGAGATCATGAAGGTGCAGCATTTATTTCCCTGATGAACAATCTATCGTTTAGCATGCTCACTAAAGGAGAGGAGCAAATAGTTTAACTCCCAAAACCTCCAGGTGATCCACAAGATTCCTTTGTACAATTATTAGTTCTGAAAATACACCTTAAATCCAGTGCTATATCATTACTGACATCAGTCAGTGTTGAGAAACCGTAAAACTTTCTTACAGAGCAAGTAGTCCCAGCTAGAGGACACAAAAGGGACTGTACTGGTATGATTCCTGTGTGATTATTTTTATTTCCTAAGCAGTTACATGCACCTTTTAAAGGAATGTGTTATTTTCCTTTATGGGATATATTGCATTGGAAATTTTCTGACACAGAATCTATAAAATGTCTAACCACAGAATATCGTCCCTATAGTTAGACACAACACTTTCCTCAACTCTCACATTACCATCCACTGGGCTGAAAGAAGGATTCAATAAATATCTCTTGGCACACAACACGAAGGTGCTGATTCTGGATTCTGTATTCACTATGCAAGTGAATAATAATAGTGTTTGATTTAATTTTTAGTCTTTGAAACTAAATACACCTGAAAACACGCAAGTTTCATGAAACAAGTAAAGCACATTTTACCATAGCTTTCCCATGGCTCTGCTTTTTTTATCCATGTCTTTAATTTCTAGCTTTGAATAGTATTATTTACTGATTTTTGGTGGCTAATAACACAGAGATGCCATGGCACCAGTACTGGCAACATCTTAATACATTTTGAAACATCAGTTGCATAACTTTCTGCTGTCAGGATTCTAAGGAGAAAATCTTCCAAGAACAGCAGCAAAACCATGACTGTATTTTTCCATCTCTGAGCAGGTCTCCATGGAGCAGAGAACACCTCAGAGAGAGACAATGAAAACCACTAACGTCCCTCAAAAATTGTCTTGACAAACTTTGATAAAGAAAGATGAAGTATTTATTGGATAGAGGTGTCGAAATACTACTGCTAAGGATGCCAAGAACTCTGATGAAAGGGACATCAGAAACTACTAAAAACACACACAATGGTATCTAAAAGGGGTATTACTGGAAAAGTTAGAAAAGCTTATTAGATTAGAAATTATTGTAGGGAAAAAGAACTATAATGAAACCAAACCCAGAATTCTCAGCATTTTACTGTCACATCCTACATCATTTAAAAAAAAAAAATAATTATAAGCATTGAACATTTATTAAACATAGGCATTATTTACAATGGAAGTGAGAATTATGATATAGAGCAATCTGTTTTTTTTACTTCAAGATGTAATTTAGCAAATATAAAGGGGCTGAAGATAACAGCTCACAACTGGAGGGTTCTCAATAGCCCCACTAATGATCCATGGCATCTACACTGTATATTTTATATACCTCCAATAGAAGGGACTTTTTACTGCAAAGTGTATTTTTCAAATGCTAATGGAGATCAAAACCCAAAATCTTCTGCTGGTGTGCTCATCAAGATTCCTGTACTCTTTCTCGAAATTCATGGTTTAAAACCTGTTACCTCTTCAAAATCTCCTGCTTCTCCAAGAAGTGGAACCATACCAGTTTCTCCATAAACCTCTCCCACATCTAAACTCTGAGGCAGGATATGTCCTACTTGAGCTTCTCAACATTCTTTGGCAATTGAAAATATCAAGTTCACAAAGTTAAATTTTCATAAATCTGTGCAGACTAGTCAGCTTTTAGTTTTCTGTGGCAATAAACACAGACTGTAAATATATCATTTCTCACATGCTTGCATAATAATAGCTGTTCAAGTCATCACTGTCACTGATTGTCCATGCTCATAAACGAAAGCAGAGTGATAAATAGAAAAATGGAGGAAGTAGAAGGTAAGTGACTTGACCAAGGCCAGATATGATGAAGTGAGTTTGATTCACGGCACAGTCAAAAATGGAAGTTTGACTTTGCAACTGCCATTCCTGCAATTTGTCAATTAGCCTTAACTTGCTACTCATTAAAGCTCTGCTGGAAGTTCAGTATCTTCACTTATCTTTTTCCTAATCTTTCATTTGTTGGGTAAACTAGAGGGAAGAACAGAAAAATTTACTATAATTCTATATATTACTATAAATCATCTAAAACTAAGTAATTAGGCCAAGTAAAGCACTATCCTGAATTTTCTCATCAACATTATTCTCTCATTCTTACTTTAAATTTGCTTCAAATATAAACCAAGTCCTTAACGGCAAGACATACTTGAGCTGTCACCTCCACACCCAGTTTTGCAGACTCGGCAAAGCAAAAGAGATCAGTGCGCATTTTGTTTCTATAGGATTTATACAACTAAACCCCAACACTTCAGAGCTGTTTCAAGCTCGAGCTGTTTCTGTGCTCTTCCAGAGCAGAATAATCCCAAATTCTTTTTCTGAGGGAGAGTGAGAAGTATGTTATTGAAGCCACTTAAGGACATCATCATCCTCTACACAAACAGGGTAATTCAACAGAATGACAGGCACGGACTCCATCGCATCTCTTGTGTGTCCTTTGAGAAAGAAGCAGAGATTGCATTTTCTGTCAAAGATGCTTTATGGGAAGAGTTAAGTGAGGGAGGTGTTAGGCCATTTGGAGGCTTCAGAAAGCAATAGATAGCACATTCAGTCAAAGAAGGAAAACTTGACCCTCCAATGACCCGAATGCTTACTCCAGTCGATGCAATAATGTTTGCCACAATTCACCTGCTCAACCGACAGGCAGAGCAGCAAAAAGATCAGATTTTCTTAATGTCACTCGGGTGATTGGTCTGTCTTGTAATTCCTTTTGACACTAAACCCAACAGATTAAACAGCAGGAAATGACACAGCAGCCAAATTTCAAGCACCTGCTGCCCATTTCAGCTGGCTTGTTGAACCCCTCCAGAATCACGCATCTGCAACGTATGTATTGGCCAAAGAATCACTGCTAGCTGCTGAAGTTCTTCTTTTCCCTTATATGCTACAATGTTGTTTTTTTTCATAAAAGAAAAAAAAGGGGGGGCGGGGAACCAACCCCCTACATTTAGCAAAATACAGAACACCAGATACCAGATTTGAGGGCTGGAACCCCTGTGCTGGGAGGCCAGGCTGAGGGAGTTGGGATTGTTCAGCCTGGAGAAGAGAACGCCCTGGGGAGACCTTCTTGTGCCCTTTCAGTACTTCAAGGGGCCTGTCAGAAAGATGGGAACAGACTTTTTAGCAGGTCCTGTTGTGACAGGACAAGGGGTGATGGTTTTAAACTAAAAGCTTTCTCTATTCTCTAGTACACTCATGCAGCACTTTAATGGGTAATGTGCGAAGAGATCTTAGATCCCTTCTCTCTGAAAAACAACCTCTGAGGAACCCCCCTCCCAGTTACAAGTAAGGCAGCTAAGTAGTGCCAACTCAGGTTGAGAGTTTTCTGACATATATACCACTTCATTCCAAAGAAAATAGTAAGAAAACACTCATAGAGTTGCTCTGTTTTGCACAGTAGTTAACCTATGAATAAATAATAATTTAACACTCCATAAATCTGTATTTCGAAGTTTGTTAGAAAAAGAACTTTCAGATAACAGGTTAGAAGAGCTCCAGAGAGAATTATAATAGACTATAATGGAGACTAATAATCAGTACCAAGTTATGGTAAGTTGGTAAATCCAGGGGGAAAAAAGTGTAATTGAAGTACTGTCTTTACAAGGCTCCTTTGTATTTATTGCAAGACCTATGATAGGACTGATTTTTTTAAATAACAATTTGATTCGAGGAAAGACCTTTACCAGAAACAGGTTTCCTATTTCTACATATTTTTTTTTTTCCCCACTATCTGTTAGATTTAAAATGCAGCCTCCATCTCCAGGTCACAATCTATAATGCAGTGACATTCAGCATGGACTTCTCCTTGGGTAGCAGTTCCTGAACTGCAGCTTGAAATCTCATGACTTATATTTTACACCTTTTCCAATATCTATTGCATGGTTTTTTTCTTTATCCCCAACTTCTCTAGTGGCTTGGAGCTCCAATCTGAACATCAGAAGCAGCAATACTGCTTAGAGAAAACTGTAAAGAACAGTGGACATGATGTTTAGTTAAAGAAATATAAAATTCACAATTTTTTTTTTTACTGTTGGATGCTTTCAACTTTCCAGTCTCTCCACACAACCCTAAGTTTTCTGTTGATTTTTGCTCACTAGATGCTTCCTTCTGTCCATCCTAGCATCACAGAGATGATTGTTACTAAGTTCTCCAAAGAGAAAATAAATAAATGGTAGTGACAGCACAAAAGGAAGTAAAATTTTCACTTCAACTTCATATTCTATGGTCTATATTAAAAGCATGAGGAAAATATGAGACACAGTGATAAGTTTGAGTGCAATTACACAGAGGAAATGAAAATCTAAAGGTAACACAGGGAAATGCAAATTTGTATGCATTTTTCCTAGAAAAGACAGTGTTTGAGTCTTAAATGGGGATATTTCTTATAATTTTGGTTAAAAGCCACAGAAAATAGCTAAGCAGAGTGAAGAATTTCCTAGTTTAATATTTTTAATTTGTCAAGCTACCCGTTAGGAAAATTAACACACAAATGGAATCCAGTATTTTAGCTTGGTGACTCTATACTGCCTGATTCTACAAATGTGCTCCTCTTTACCTTCTTAAGATCATATTTTCTTTTTTTTTTTGAGCTGGATACAATGTTGTTTGGATTCCCTAACTCCACTCACAGGGCGTTTCTAGAGAATATGCTCGCCTGGGGAAAAAAAGTGTCATCACTAATTCTTATCATTGCTCATGGCTGATTTCACAGATCCTATCACTTTGAAGGAAGAATATGAATCTTCAGACTTGTTTGCAGAAGTGAGGGGTGGGAGGGTATGTCCTTCCTTTGACATTTGGAAACATAGCAACCTGTTACTCTCCTCAAAACTCTATAGAAAATGAAAATGGATCTACTGAAGTAATATATGATCACTCAACAAAGAAAAAACCCTAGTGTCACCAGCCTCAAAATACATATGCACACAACTATCCATTTGAGTGGCACCATTAAAACTAGTGGTATAGATACATGTAAATATAAACATATATAAATGTTATGAATGAAGAGCCACTCACAGTGCAGAGGATGAAAACACAAGGGTGTTCCTGTAGTTTCTGTATGTGTGTATACAGGAGGGAAGGTGTCTCTTATTTAAATGCTTGCTGACACTGAAAATGTAGCACAAACATTTCTATGTGCTTTTGGAAATGCTTTTCATCACTTCTGATTATTTTCAAATGAAGCAAATGCCAAGAATTAAATTAAATGACATCAGAGTCATAGAAATACTTCCTCCTGGTGATCCTTCACAAGAAATGCTTGTCACCTGAGAGACCATTCATCCCTGTATGAGGTAGGCAGAGGAAACAACCCAACACTTTATTGCAAATGTGGCTGTTTACAAATATTTGCTTTCCCAGGCTGACAAGCTAAAATACAGATGTTGTAAGATGGCAACTGCTGCCTAATATCAGGCTTAGTTTTAGAAATTAAGCTGCATGGGTTTTCAGTCACAGTTGTTTTTTTTTTAGGGCTACGTATTTAGAACTACATACATCTACTTTACACCATTATGGGTACATGAGGCAAACAACAGTATCAAGTTAGGGAATTTTTACTTGATTTAGTTTACTGCTAATCAACACCAACTTTTGATCATCAAGTCAGGTACGGGGCAGGTGGGGGAACCCCACAATCCACCACTTTAGGAGACACTCTTCCTTCCCCTTCCCCAGGTTCACCTTAATTCAAGCACATCTCCCAAGACTTAAGCTTGCCTTGTTTTCACTGCAGGTTACTAAATCCATTCCAGTTCTACGGGGAGCTGTCAGGCAGCACAGGATCATGTCAGAGTCATGTGCACAATGGTTTCTCTCAATTACTCTATGCTTCTTCCCATTTTTCCTCTCCCATGCTTTGCTTCTTTAGGTTTCCCTGCAGCTCTGTTTCTTAGTGTCCCTGGATCGCCCATGAGCCACAGGCCTTCAAGGCTCTTCCTGCCCAGCATGGTGCCTCCTTCCAAACGCGTGTCTCCAGACGGGTGCTTCCACCCCCTCAGCTCCCTGTTTCTTTCTTAAATACATTTTTGCAGACCATCAGATATCATTGTGGTTACTCTTATGCCACCAGTAAACTTCACCCCCCAAAAAATTAATTAAACTCATCTTTAGGAGAGTAGGACAAAAGTTTTTCTCTACTTTATGGTTCCTAAGATGGCAAAATTAATTTACCTGTATTTCTGCAACATTTACTTACATCAGCAAGAAAACCTGTGTGCTGTTACCTCTCTAATGCACTGGACCTGTTCTACCAACAGGAATGATGAAGGACTGGTAAAATGACCATGTCCAATCTCTTGTGACTCTTTGTACTGAAGAACCACAGAAAGAGATTTCAACATGTGTAGTGGGATTTACTGAAATAGGTGCAGAATAGATTTTTACAAGCAAAACCAGAGTGGTGACAGAAAGGCACTTTCCAGAGCTATGGGGAACCCAAAGTCCATATGGCCTAGCAAGAAGATTGAGAGAATGGAATATGATTCCACACTAGTTTCCACTCAGTAGGGTTATTGCCAATTTAGAACTGAATCTAAATTCAAATTTACAAAGAAAAATGTTTTCCAGACATTCAAAACTATTTGTTTGTTGTAAGTTATTGCTTCAAGAAGACACTTCTGTACCTGGATATTTCCAGGAGCTTGGGGACGGCAGGGGGTGGGAATTGATGTAAATGCATATTGAGTGCTGGTATGTGTCTGTTCTAATCAAAAATGTGCATTTGTAATCACAGACCAGTGAAGATACTTATGGATTTTATAGCCAGCAACATCTTTGCTTGCTTCCATCAGTCTCAGGATACCAGCTGAACTGTGACCCGTCTTCTATGTGCTATTCAAATCCATTCCTAATTAATACTTGTCAGGCTTTACAAATGGAATTGGAGAAGAGGGGACCTGTCTGGAATTAAGGCACACGCTCTTCCCATTGTGTTTGCCAAGAGCTTCTGAAATGGCTTCGGCTAACCGAAATAACAGCTAGGAATCTACTTGACATTTCACTTATTTATCAAGGTTTGTAACCTTGCTACAAATGTTTCATTCCTTAGATTATCTTGTATGCTGGGATGCAGTTCATGAAAAATTTATCTTCCCTGTTGCATCCAATATTTGGAGATTATACCACCTGGAATCTATTTATTCAAAGACACCTGGTGCCATCTCTCTTTTCAGCCTGTAATACAGCTTAGACTTGCCACCACCATGAATCATCATTTCTGGGCTATAGAGGAGCCTGTTCAGTTATTTCCCAATATGTAACATACCAAATATTGCAGAAAATAATTGAAAATTCACAGCAACCATGAACTCCCAGTGCCACTCTACTGGAGTTTCTGTACCAATTTGAACAGGACTTTGGTTTTATATTGTATTTTTTTATGATGGTTTCATAAATGCCAGCAGTGGTGAAAAGAACTATGTACTTCCAGTATCAGAAGCCAAACTTTTGCTACCACTGACCATCTTTCTTGGTTTGCTTTCTGTTTAGTTTCATTGGTTCCCAAACACTTCCTCATCAGTGTACTTTCAGAATAAATCACAAGCCCCAAAATCAGAGTTGGGTTTTCTTCTAAAATGACATGGCAGAAGGTACTTAAAACCCTGTGCACCTTAATGGGAGTCTTAGTCTGGCAGCTCATATAAACTCCTTCTGCTAAGACCTGAACATCAAAAGAAACAATTTAAATGGGCTCATAGAAGATTCTTCACATGAATGGAATCATCACTTGAAAGCCAAATATCATAAAAATTGCAAACCACAGAGAGCTGAATATAATGTACATAATTAGAAGCAACACTAATCCATTTATCATCTAGTGATTCATCTTTGCCCTTCATTGTATTACAATGGAAAATAACCTGTGATCCTTTTCCAGCACTCCAGCATTGTAAAGTCCATGCTACAATATTTTATCAGTCCAGTTTTGCCTAGCCAATGTTTTTTTCAGATCACTGACTAAAGGAATTTTATTTCAAAACTGCCAAATATTTCCTATAAAGTAACAGTCTGAGGAACAAAAATACCCTCTCACTGCTACTGCCCTAAAAGAAATCTTTTTCATGCTATTTTTGGAAGCATTCTCTCTGTACTTTGCTTCTATTTATTATGCTGTCTCTCTGCTATTGGTTTGTCTGGAAAAGAAATTTTAAATCCTGACAACTCTGTCCTGGTGCTTCACAAAGAATTAACAAAATGTAATAGATACATCTTCATCGTCCATCTTGCAGTAAGTACTGGATTTTTTGTCTCAGAATATTCCCTTAACGGTTTGGGGAGGTAGGGTGTCTCCTTCTCCCCTTGGAATGCCTAAGGGGGTCTCCAAAGTACTTTGTGAGAACATTTCAAGGTTAGTCATTTGGGTCTAGCCTTCTCAAAATACCCCTGCTCTCATTTATCCTGTACTGTTGTATCTCTTAGTAAACAAAAATCATTAGTGGTAATCAAGATTCTGGCAGAACACGCACTACCCACACAGATCTCCGACAGAGACCTACAATACCATCAAACTCCAAAGCAAAGGTTAGACATTAGGAGGAATTTCTTCACCATGAGGGTGCTGAGACACTGGAACAGGGTGCCCAGAGAGGTGGTGGAGGCCCCCTCCTTGGAAGTTTTTAAGACCAGGCTGGATGGGGCTCTGAGCAACCTGATCTAGTGGGAGGTGTCCCTGCCACTGGCAGGGGGGCTGAAACTAGATGATCTTTATAAGGTCCCTTCCAACCCTGACAATTCTATGCTTCTATGTCGGATCGAAAGACTCTATTGGAGTGTTCATGAAAAGTGCTGCATTTCTTTCCCACAAAGCAGTGAAAAAGACCCCCAGAATTACCAATTTCCTGAAGTTTCTACTCAGTCATATAATGCCGCATTAATTCCTCATCTGCCTAAACCTTAAAAAAGAAACACAATTAGGAGGCAAACCCCCTCCAAAAGAGCCGAGCGAATATATTTCCTTGCTATTCAAACACCTACTGTGTGTTTCTAAAAAAAAGTGGCAGGATAATTCTCAGTGTAGCACTTCTTCCTCAGGATTTCTGTTTCCTGTAAAGAGCTACAAAGAAGTAATAACGCTAATGAAAATGCCAGCATGTATTTTTTTTTCTCCTTTTTCTTTTTTTCAGAGGGTAAAATGGTTGGAGATATTTACCTACCTGGCAAGCAGTCACAAAATATTTTACATCCTGACAGACCTCAAAGCACTTCACAACTCTATAATAATAGAATCATTCCATTTACTGCTGAACTGCAGCCAACTCTGAGACAGAACACAGCGGTGGCTTAACAGCACAGATGAACACTGTCAGCCCTTTAGAAGAGTTGGTAGATGTAAATATCTTATCCATTTAAAAACCGCAGGGTGCTTTGAGACAGACAGAGTAGAATTAGCCAAACTTCTAAATAGCAGATAAACCAGAAATAATCTCCCTGTTCATTGGAGGTGTATTCCACTGTTGGTCTGGTTTGTTTTTTTAACTGTAGAATCACTAGGAAATATTACTAGGGATACAAAAAAGCAGATGCATCCTTATTCCAGATGAATACTAGATTTGATCTGAGTTTAGACAAAATGAATTCCATCCACACAACTCATAGTAGGTTTCCCTTTGATAGCCTGCAGTTAAATCCAGATCCATACTGGACAAAACCTACCAAATTTGTTTTCATCCCAGCTTAAAAATATTGTACTACTTAACATCCTTCAGTGAAGCTTAAGTGACATAACACTCCTGATATTTAAACATAGAGGGCTCAATCTGTTGCTTAAACAAAAACACCTAATGCTATTTGACATACTGCAGGATTACGTGAGACGTTGTCAGGAGCTGGCAGATCGAACAGGATCTACGGGAGGCTCGTGCCCGTCTGGAAAGGCAGCTGGAGGCTAGATTTAGGCAACTAAATCAAGCTTCCACTACAAACTCTCAAAAAGCAGCAAGCTGGTGCTACATACACTGCTTTTCAATAACAATTTCTGCCCAGCTTATCCAGTGAAACAAATAAATAGAAATTATCATGAAAGTGCCAACATTTTTTTTTCTTTTTTTTCAGAATAGAAGGAATTCCTACAAGCATAACTGTTAAAAAATTACAGATTCACTGGCAAAGTTCTGGTTAAAAAAGGCGCCCTTGACAAATTGTCCTTAGAATCTTTCTTTGCATTACAATTAGCCAGACACAGTTTTATAATTAGTAGGAACAGATTAATACCATACCGATACTTGTCACATCACAGACGTTACAGGCATTAGCTGGTAAACTAATCTGGTGTCACTGCTCAGAACCGAGCATGGCCAGACTGAAGATGTCTTTGGTTGTAGCCACGAGGACTAAAATTACAATTTAACTCCGCTGGAAAGATATCTGAAGATGGATTATAATTAACACAATAAACACAATAAATATTCTTTTTTTGTGTGTGACTGTTTAAGAGTAAAATGCTGCTAATCTGAAGTCAATAAATACTAGAGAAGTATGAGCAGTACATTGCTCAGCCATGCAGCCTGTGTCCTTAGATTAAATATGGTGCAAAGAATGAAAAGCAGTTTGTTGAATTTGCTACATAAGCTTCCTTTTTTTATTTTTCTTTTTTTTTGAATTTACATTTTTGGCTTGCTTTTCAAGATCTCAGAAGAGCTAGTTTGTCTGAATCATTGAAAACCCTTTTTCTCATATTTCATCTTCTCCATCCCCTCCCTTTTGCCTAATTTCAGCAGGTTATGTCCCGAATCCTATCAGACTGGTAAGAAGGTCAAGGGATCTGCTACCAGTTCCTCGTTAAATATGCATAAGAAAACAGTGGTACAGAAATACCAGATGACACAGTAAGAAATTGTTCTCACAGACTTGCTATCCTGTGCATCATAGGTACTCTATCTGTAAAAACTCTTTTTTAGTACATTGCACTTAAGATACAGCAATTTTTTAATGGACAGAGTATGGGATGCTTTCATACTTCTTCACTGTGCTAGAATAATTCTAATATTTGAACTTTGAGAGATGAGAATCTAGATTTAGTAATAAACTACTTTACCTTTAAAATGGATACATGGATTGGATAAAAAACTATAAAGATGGAGATACCTCCAATCAACAAGTATGGTAAAATATGCACATAGCCATCAATCTTCAGGAAAACTACCTTAAAATTTTGGGGTTTGTTGTTTTGTTTGTTTTTAATTTTATGGAAAAGTCCCACAACAACTCATTTTCCTCCCATGTTAATTCATTGCAGTTGTAAAAGAAACTTTTTAAAAGGCTCAGTAAAAGTTATATATGTATTTAACAAATAAGCATTGCTTGGTGGGGTAATAAACCTCTCCACCCTTGGTAGAACTGAATCTGTATCTGTACTTTTATCTCCTGCACAAACACAGGGAAACACACAGTAACTGTACAGATATCCTGGGCTTTTTTTTTTGGCTTGCCTTGTTTTTTTGGTTTGGTTTTTTTTTTTTGGTTGGTGGTTGTTTTTTTGTGGGGGTTTGTTGACTGGGTTTTTTGTTGCTTACTGAAGCTTAGCAGGTTAACAGAAATTCACTGATATTTTTTCTTTAGAAACCTATTCTTTCTCCCTAGAAATATTGTATGGCCTGTTAGATATTTACTCTACAGACTAAGCTGTACTGTTCTTTTTTATAAAGGAATTGAATGTTGTGGGTTTATTATTATTATTAATCTGCAAAGTCTTTCCTTCCCTCTCTGTAGAATTAATGCAGGAAAGAAAGCACTACTTCAGCTATAACTGTTTTCAAGGTCTAAAAGTGGATTCCAGAGTTAGAACAATATACTTAGAATCACAGAATTGTTTGGGTTCACAGAATTGTTCCAGCCCGACTATACCATGTCCCTCAGCACCACATCTCCAGGGCTTTGAAACCCCTCCAGGGATGGGGACTCCACCACTGCCCTGGGCAGTCTGGGACAGGCCTTGACAGCCCTTGCGGGTTAGAATTTTTTCCTCATGTTCAACCTAAACCTCCCCTGGTGCAACTTGAGGTCTCCCCTGAGCTTCCTTTTCTCCAGGCTGAACAATCCCAGGTTCTTCAGCCACTCCTCGCAAGACTTGTGCTCTAGACCCTTCCCCAGCTTCATTGTCCTTCTCTGGACAAGCTCCAGACCCTCAATGTCCTTCTAGTAGTGAAAAGACCAAAACTCAACGCAGGATTCGAGATGTGGTTTCCCCAGTGCCCAGTCTAGGGAGATGAAGCCTGACTTAAGTCCTGCTGGCCAAAAACTTGATTTTTTTTCACTTTCTTCTTTTACATTTGAAGATCTTAAAGCCACAGTGATTTAATACATTATGCAAGAATTTATATAAAGTATTTGAGTCCAAACTCAGTACTTTTAGCAAAGGCTAAAAAAAAGCTGTTTAAGACACTGTCTGGCACAGTTCTTTCTTTCTACGCTGAGCCACCACTGGCTCTGTTATCATCGATCTTGTTAACTTGGTGTGCAACCAAAGTAACTACAAATTTAATTGAACTGCACCAGCCAGCCACTATGAGTTACATCTTAACAACACTTCACCATTGATCTTTTGGCATCAGTAAATACCTGGCAACACTTACAATGACAGAAACTGTGATTTTCCTGTTTGAACTCAGACAAAGTTACAAATTCTAATACCAAACGCAAACCAATACAACAGATATATAAATACTGTACAGAAACAGAGATGTGATTTTAATTTGAATCAGATTCAAAATTTTGAATGGCTGTGCATAGCACAAACTTGCTATGGGCAAGGACGTGTGTCTGTGTGTTATTTAAACCCATAATGTAAGTCCACAACAAAGTCAGATTCAGTGAAAGCCCAAAAATTAAACTTAATTCTAATTCAACCCTCAAAATAACAGTGCAAATTCTCTAATGAAGTAGGGTAGTATTACAAGAATATAACGAACATCCGGAATGCTCTAAGTTATCAATCAACTGTTTACTTCTTGGTTTCCTCATTTGTATGGAACAAGCAACTGTAACCATCTGGTGACTGCAGTGCTGCTTCAGCAGAAAAGCCAGAGGGATGAAGAATACTTGAGTCAGGCTTGAGGTGCACCAGAAGGGTTTCAAAAAACTCACATTTGTATACTCTGGACTTGGTCTGCAGATAGAGGAAGGTCTTCAGTGTTGTCAAGTGACAGCTTCCACCAGCACAAAAGTTATCATAAAAGAAAGGAAGAGAAATGACAGACAAACTGAACCTAATGGAAGTGAGAAAATCATAATGCTTACACATCTGTGGCTGTGACTGAACGAAGCATCACTCATTGAGAGTGAGCACAAACATGGGCCACCTCCTTTCCCTGCACCAAGCAGCCTGTTCTTGGCACTTCACTTTTTAAAGAATGTAAACAGGGGGGGTTCTTCTTTTTCAATCTCAGACAAACCACTATGGAAAGACCTCTGATGTATGACATTTGGCAGATCCATCTTTGCTTCTACCTTCCTGAGTTAGCTAAAACCTTTAAACCGTTTAATTCTTGGCTACTGCTGAATTCAAGCACCTTTTAAGCAGATTTCATTATAGAATCACAGAATCCGACAATGGTTTGGATTGGAAAGAACTTAAAGATCATCTAGTTCCAACCCCGCAGCCGTGGGCAGGGACACCTCCCATTAGACCAGGTTGCATAGGGCCATCCAACTTGCTCTTGAGCACATCCATAGCTTCCCCAAAGTTAGCCGAAGTATGCTCAACATGAGCAATGCAGGACATGAAATCTTGACCTTATAGGATCCGACTCTCCTACAAAGCCCCCAATATTTCACAGGAAATATCACAGGTGATATCCATAATACACAGTGTCGGAACTTAAAAATATCCTTTCTCTCTTTGAAAATTCCAACAATTCAACAGCCCTCAAAAGAGTTATCAATGAAGAACAAAATCAGCTGTAGATATCTGCCCCATGCAGGCCTTTTAAAATGCATTCTGAAGTGAATTATCATAATATGAAATTTTAATTTCAACAACTGTAAAATAATTCACCCCCACATACCAGTGGGCTCTCTGAGGATTCCTTCAGTTTTGCTTATCAACCTCTGCAAATAGAAGTACAGAAAACAATTTCTAGCACTAATGTGAAACAGTTTCTCCCTTTCATATACCTACTTCTGTGGTGACCATATGGTTACAATCATATTCTTTCAATCACTTTTCACTCTCCACTGTTTGCATATGTTATTGAAGAGCTGCCATACATCACCCCTGAGGAATAGCTATGCTTTAGGTTTAGATAATGGGCTTGTTGTAGCATAATAATTTTTAACAGTTATTTACCTTATCAGCAAAGTCCTTAAAGACTGACTTCTGACATACAATACATTTACACGGTATCAGCTTGTTACATCCATTTCTACTATTAACCTCCTTGGTTTCATCATTTTATTTAATATGACTTGGACATCAAGATAAAAGGAAGTTAATAAAATGTGATGCTCCCAGGATGTTGCCTGTATGGAACAGCAATCCAATGCCCCACAGGCTTCACTTCTTTTCAAACCCACTGTGGCTGAATCCCGAGAGGACTGTACAACCATTTATATTTGCCTATAGTTCGTCTACCAAGAACTTCTCCTGTACTTTTAAAATCATCAACAGATACACTCTGAAGCTGGTCCCAGCCATTCAGATGTATTCAATGAGAGCACCCAGCAGAACTGCTGGTTTTGCTCATGTTTGCAGCCTTCCTTTTGCAGTTATCCTAGACAAGACCAAATGACTGAAGGGAAAAATGAAGAAAAATCCTCTTTCTTCCAGAAAAGTAGAGCCAGACAGAGAACACGATTTTGCATATCAAGGAGCCAGGGGTTAGAGGAAGAGAGGAAAGCAGACAACAGAATTATACCTGAGAATGCAGAGGTCAGTGGATCCAGCTTCTTGCTGCCAAGCAACCACAGTCATAATACTCAAAAACTGTCAAGTATTGTGTCAAGAATTCTCCTTGCACTTTGCTAGCTCCAGAATTCCTCCTTTAAATATTCCACCTAAACATATTCATGCTTAATTTCTCCATTTATTTATCTACCAGCACTGTGCTTTAATGGTTTTCTTCCTGCTCTGGCTCTTGCATCCTTATGCATTTAGAGAAAAAACAGTCATTCCCCTCTTGCTTCTCATTTTTCTACCTTAAATACCTCATGCTCTTCCAGACCACCCTTGTAATGGAAGCCACTATTCCTCCAGATATTGTAGATATTCTACATTTATGTTATTCTATGTTTAATTTGAAAGCAACATATGAATATGGAACAGACAGAAGAGACAATACTATAAACATACTAGTGAATTGAGATTTCCCTACCCCCACTGGAAATTCCACCTTCGCTACCTAAAATATTTTAAAATTCGATTTCCCTTTGGTGATCCTGTAGCCACCTAAGTCCTGCTCCATGAAGTGAGAATTTTCAGAATTGCTGCCCTGTTCATACATACTAATATTAGCGGAGAAAAAAAGGACTAACAAAGCAAAGCAAAAAAAATAAAAATAAAAATAAACCCAAACCATCAAATATTAATAAATCAGACCTTTTGAAGAAAACAGCAGAATTTTGAAATATTGATACCCTTATGAGCAATACATAGCCATAAGGAAGCATAATAAGAACCCTGGTTTCTTGACAAGGGTGGCTGGACTTCACTGGATATCAATCAATATATTCATACTTCAGGCTGTAATGTTATCTTTGCCTACATCAGCAATAAGTGAATAATGAGCTCATAAATGAAAAAGAAATATTGAACAACAATTATGTGGCAGAGCTCATATTCAAAAGATGAGTGAGTAAGAATGGTGGAAAAGAATCCCTAAACCATGGCTCTTTTAAATCGCTCTATAAAAATTGTATGGAACCATGAAGTAAAGCTTTTATACAGCAAAGTTATGAAAGTTGGTCAGTGACTATAACCTGCAGGCAGTTTAGGTTGCAAGAGGAAAAAAGCACGTGATTTGGGATTTAGGAAGAGCAGTGGCAATCACCAGGCTGCTGCTCTTCAGGCCTCTTTTTGATAAAAGAAAGTATTTTTATCAGATTTTTAGATGTTTCTGTGCAATGCATTTTAGGGTAGTAAGCATCTCCCTAATGGACAGATACTTGAATAAGGAGATCACCACAGCAGCATATCACAAACAGCACAAAGTTCATTTTGTGTAGTTAAAAAAAAAATAAATAAATCCTTAAACTCAACCACAATGACACACCTCTCACACAAGGGGGTTGGGAAAGCATGAAGCCATGCAGGACTCATAATGCAGCTCCTTTAAAAATAATAAAGTATCCCCTTTAAAGGACAAAGCAGATCTATTCCAAGGCGAATAATGCCATTGTGATGATGGCAGAGAACACTTATCAGCTGTCACAGAAAATCCTTTCTCAGATTGATTAATAGTATAGGGTTTTATGATCCCTCTGCTTCATAATTTCATTGCTGTGTGAACAGCATTAAGTCAAGTTTTGCACAGAAAATCTGAGTGGCAACAGCAGATGAAAAGTGAACACATTTAAATCCAGCCTGACAAGCATTTAGATTGAATCTAAATCTAATCCTGCAGAGGCCTGCCACCCTTCAAGCGCATCTGCTCTTTCCACACCTCACCTGTATTGCCATGACAAAGCAGTCATGGGAGAGACAGCAAGGAACAGGGTGGAGGAAGCCATTGGGAAGCTGCCAGATCCCTGCCATGATATCAGCAGTTTTCCTCTGAACCAACACGAGGTCTTTAACAGGTTCCAGTTTCGCTTGGAGAAGAGAACGTGGCATGAGTTTTTCTCTTATTGAGTCTTTAAATCAAAAGACAAAGTGAGGTGATCAAAGAAGGGTGCTGGTGATCTGGAACTGAAAGTGGGGGACCACACTTCCTTGACCTGTAAAATGACACCAAGCGTGCTCCCCTTAAAACCACTGGACGTGAGCTGTCAGCAGCTCCATTTTGCCATCTTATCCACTCCTGTGGTCTTCCAGCTGTAGTATTTCTTTTCAGAGTCACAAATAATGCATGAAACATAATACTTCAGACATTACAAACCTTAAATGACCACACCTGGAGTATTGCACCCAGCTCTGGAGCCCTCAACACAGGAAGGACATGTACCTGTTGGAGCAGGTCCGGAGGAGGACTATGATGATGATTAGAGGGCTGAAACCCCTCTGCTGTGAGGACAGGCTGAGAGAGTTTGGGTTGCTCAGCCTAGAGAGGAGAAGGATTAGGGGAGATCTTCTTGGGGGCTTTCCAGTATCTGAAGGGGGCCTACAAAGAAGCTGGGGGGAGAGGGAGGGACGGGGACATTTTACAAGGGCTTATCATGATAGGACAAGGGGTAATGGCCTCAAACTGGAAGATTTAGATTAGACATTAGGAAGAAGTTCTTTATTTCGAGGGTGGTGAGACACTGGCACAGGTTGCCCAGGGAAGCTGTGGATGTTCCACCACTGGATGTGCTCAAGACCAGGTTGGATGGAGATTTGAGCAACCCGGTGCCAATGCACACATTCCTGCCCATTGCAGGGGGGTTGGAACAAGACAGTCTTTAAGGTTCCTTTCAACACAAATCACTTCTATAACTCTAACTATTAACCACAACCACTGCAGCAAAAGATTTTTTGGGGGGACTCAGTATAGTGGTTTACTCCACTCCATGTCATTAACGATTAGTTCAACTCTAAAAATGGAAAATTAATTTCTTACATAAACCTCTACCATTCAGCAAGTCCTATATGTCTGCAAGCATTACTCTTTAATTATATTTTTACAAAATATAACATGTACATACTTAAAAAGAAATTAAAACTATTATTTGGATAGTATTTTGTGAGGATTTCTGAGTTGATTAAATAACATTTCTTACAAATGTTACAGTTTGTACAAAATACACAGTCTTCTCTCCTTTCTGTTTGAAGAGATGGCACACCACTGCCCTATTTGTAAAACAAATGCATCAGGTACTGCAAAGTCTCTTGATTTGAAGATTTCTCTATTGCTTCTAACAATTGAACCACAAGATCAGTTCTTTTTACAGATGTGTTTTTTTCCAGCTGCTACACTGAGATAGTGCTTCAAGAAACAGACACTTCTTCAGGTAACCTGGGGCTAACCTCTCTGCCAAAGGGGTGCAATTTGCCACCAAACTGAGCTTCTGTCCACTTACACCAAGCTCTCATTTTCTGGAAGTGAGAATTATGCCAGACATTAGGTATTAGAAAATCATAAAGCACATTTTAAAACCTGCATTTGCCATGGTATGTTCTGAAAGGCTTTGTTCATTTCCATTTTTAAGGAGCCCAGGACCGCAGTCCCACTATATTTCACCTCTCCTTGGGGATATTAGTTTGGTAGCATCAAAACACTTTTCACCACCGGGACTTAAGTCTTATTTTCTTCTTTGTTAACTCTTAGAATTACTATGATTAATATGAATAGAACGTAGGAGCCACTCCCTCACAAATAATTAAGTAGTCTGCATTACCTGATTTTATTTAGTATTCTGGCTTTGTTTTCTATCCCATTTTGTTTTCCTTACTGTTTTTAGCCTGTATTTACAGTTTGTCACAACCAGCCAGGACAAGTATTTGCTGACAGTTTCAAAAGCAGTTAGTTTTAACTGACCTTCCACTGCAGAAGAAGATGCATATAAATAAAAATCACACACTGCTTCAGTCAAAAACTCTGCAGAAGGCAATTTCCACTTGAGGGGATAGTTGTGGACCCAACCCTCTGAAACCGCCCATGGGTATTGCTTCAACTACATCCAAAGAAGATACAACTGAGTAGCAGGAATTTAATCTAAAGTGTCATCATGAGGCTTCTTCCTTTAAAAACTCGTGGTTTGAACTTGGCTATTATTTTTCAATGACACTACAGAAAATTACTTCATTTCTAGCACTTTTC
Organism: Chloroceryle amazona; assembly: GCA_027560015.1. Lineage (NCBI taxonomy): Eukaryota > Metazoa > Chordata > Aves > Coraciiformes > Cerylidae > Chloroceryle > Chloroceryle amazona. The sequence continues at coordinate 23,213 of JANHFX010021913.1, read as the reverse complement.
TGAAAATAGTATTGCTCTTCCTACAAAGTTTTAATCAAGGTTTTGGAGCCTGGTCCTTTTAGAATTCATTCTCATTTGCATCATACAGCAAAGCCTTTACAACACAACAGACAAAACCCAACAGCTTTGAATAGCGCAGCTTCTGCCAAGTGAAACTTTTAAAATTTTCCAAGACTAACTGAACATCTAGAGCCATGCTGGGCAGTATGTGAATTAACCGAACGACTATACAAAGCGAGAGAGAGAAAAGTCTTTTATAGCTTTGAGAATTCTTCAAGAGATTCGAGACCTCTTTGACAGTTTGAAGAGGTTTATTTTCTGTAGAACTGCACTTGTCTTGCTTCACAGTCCTATTTTGCTACTCTTCCTATTTAAAATAAGGGGGTAAATAATTTATTTTTCATATGCAAAGAAACTAAAACCATGGAAAAAAAAGCTCGCTAGCAATATGAACACCATTATCAAAGGACAAACAGTGTCCTTCTGTATAATATTATGAGACTGGAAGGGACCTCCTGTGCCGTATACGCCTGTATACCCTATCACAGTAAACACATGATCAAACTGCATGCTAAGAGGTAAAATATTTATGTGTCTTTCAGGTTTGGATTTCAACATGTCAGTCTTTTGAAAAGCTATTCCCTTTGGCCTGCCATTTAGAAGTGTTCTTTGCTTTGACAGCCTAAACTTATTTAAAGCCAATCCATACTCACCAGTAGTTGTAAAAGCATTCTTTGTTAGCTGTCATCAAGTAATTTACCTACCATTATGCCTTAGCCCTGCTTGGTCTTTTGCTACTTAAGAAATAGCCAAATTCTTTTACATTCTTACTATAACTGAGCTTTCCTTTCCTCTGTTTATGGTCATGACTTAGCTCCAGGAATTTGACAACTGTAGTTAGGTTTTATTGCTCATGATAGTGACAACCCTACAATATTCTTTATATGATCTCACCAATCCTCTTACTAGATGCATCACATTGAGCCAGGTCTTCCTCTCTCAGGCCTCACTAAAAGCTTTAGCAAAAATAATTATTTGCTGTGACCCTAGTGCAGGACTTGCATTTTACACTAATGAATTCCATCCCATTTCTGTTTCTCCAGGATGTAAAACCACCAAATTATTTCTATATATTAGTCTTTCACTGAATATATGGACATTTTTTTCTAATTTTGTATCATCATCACATCATTAGCACACTGCCTAGCATGTTTTATGACAAAGCTATTAATAATGTCACATATAATTACATTCAAAGATCCATTTTGAGGAGCCCAAATCATAACTTCCCCCCAGATCTATGCTTCCATTTAATAAATTCCAGTCCTTTCTCTCCTTACATTTTGTTCTGTTCAATATCAATTGAAGTAAGTAACTGCTATTCAGCCTGAGGGATCACACATGATGCCCACCTCTTTAAAAAGCATGTTTGCAAATCACCAAAACAAATGGCAGAACTGCATAATTTCTGATTTAGTGGCTTCTGGAGAACACATCTCTTGATTCTCAGACCATGGCTTTACCACTGTTTTTAAAAATTAGCATTTTTTCACTAGCCTCTATATGTGATGATAAAAGTCTTCTATAAGAACACGGTTCCCACTCATACTTCACTAATAACTTTCTACACATGTAAGGTAACCAGTAATTAACTTCACTGACAATTGCTGGTTTGAGATGATCTTCTCTTCAGTGGTCATCCACCTACCCTGTAACATTCTGTTCAGCCTATATTTATACACTTGCCCTGCACATTAAAGCAAGCTATACAAATATACAAATCTCACTCAACAGCTGTTGTCTCTTTCCTTTTCATTTTAGAGCTCTTATAAGACATGGAGACCTCAATCTGAAAGGAACTGTACCTAAGTTACATAATAAAGGTATTTCAAAGAATATACAACTAATTATACTACTACATAATTTCTCATTTCCCTTTACTGCTCCTCCAGGAAAAAAACAATATCAGCAAACCAAGCAATTATTAAAACTGCAGATCATTATAAGATTATATATCACCGATACATTCCTTTCACCTGACGTTCGACAAATTAAGGAGTGCTGACTCCAAAAAGAAGCCTATTCTCAGAAATAATACTCAAGGGAATGATTTGGAACTACATTACTGGCTTCTGCAGAGAGAAATACACTCGGTGATATACTCCTGCTTGTCAGAAGCAAACCTGCGTCTCCTTTAAATCCTGAAAATGAGATGCACTTCTTTTCCTTCAGCCACTCATCTCCAATTCTGTGATGGAGCTCCTTCATAGCAGCAAAAGTGGTCTCACTGTGGTCTGATCAGCACAAAGAAGCTTCTCTCCCTTGGGGATCAGCAAACCTCCATCAGAGCAAGATGTGGACACATGTCCAGGCTGCCAGCTGTCCAAAGCCTGGGCTGGGGCTCTCAGGGGTTAACAGTATTTCCTCCCTGATGTTGCAACCACTCGGGACTGATACAGGTGGTGTTGGTAAATTTGGGGTGACAGAGGAACACCCTCCCCAGCAGTCACAGGCCAGTGCCTCAGATCATTTGGAGAGTGATGACGACCCCAGAGACACCAGTACGGTTAAAGCCTCTGCTGTTCTACAGCTTGGCTGTTACCAGTTACTGACAGAGTTCTCAAGACTGACATTCCTCCCGGCTCTGCAAAGCTGTTTAATGAGTGATGAAAGTTGATAATAGATATAATTGTTATGCATGCTGCTCCAAAACTGACAGAAGAAACACCTACAAGGATCATAATTCTATAGTCCTTTCCAGAAAATAAAAGATACATACAAGCTTACTACTTTCTTCAACTCTGCACAACTATCATCTTCCTTTTAGCATAATAATGGTTGTGTATCCCTATAATTAAAGATAATTATAGACCATAAAATTTGTACAGCAATTAACCAAAACTAAGATGATGCTCCATGCTGCTGAGACAAAGATAGCCATCACTGAATCTTCTCCCTCTCTTTTTCCCTCATTCTATTTCTACTGCCTTTGGCATTACAGTATTTCTTCAACTCCAAAATCCTAAAAAATCCACAATTTTTAAAACGACATGTTAAAGCTGAGATGATCCATTAGTTTATCCTTAATTTTACAGTGAAATGAGAATATTTTACAATTATACACTATGTTTTACAATTATACTCTAACCAAAGAAGCACATTTATCCCTAATTCCTTGGATGTGCTTGAATTATGTCCTGAAATAATAAATGCCATAATCCTTACAGATCTGCTCTTAACTAACACCATTGTAGTCACTCTCATTATTAACTTTACATGTCTAATCCCTTTCTGAATACCTAACTTCTGTAATTTCTATAATTATATAGATTATTCAGGTCAGCTATGCACAAAATATAATGGTATTTTTCCTTCCTAATACTATTATTTCTCCATTTAGTTTAACATCCATTACTAACAGTGCACATCTACTGCTTCCGATAATTGAGCCTTTGGAGCGGAATATTTCAGGTAACTTCCTTTGAGGAAAAAAAAAAACAGCCATCCTACCAAGGCATTCCATATAATGATGGCACTTCTAAAATAACTTACTATTTAACAAGAACTCAAAACTCTGTGGAAAGGAATGAAAGAAAATATACCTTACATCTGCAAAGAGATAAAATATATAGCCCAAGGGACCAAAAGAAATGCAAGTGAGAGATTTCAGAAAGCAAGACAAGATGCAAGCACGCATAAAGTGTATTGCCACACTATCTCCTCTCTACGTTTGGTGAATGACACAGAACCAAGTGTTCAGTGCACTTTTTTTTTTTAGGTATCTCTCAAATGTAGATTTCATGTACTTTTAGTTGAAAAATAAAAATAGGTATCAGGAGGTAAGGCTAGAAGATCAACAGTTACCATACCTTCTCTTTGTACTGAAGGTTAAAACCCACAACCTGCAATTGGTATTCTTGTAATCAAACAAGAAAAAATACTTCTGTTCTACAACTTAACCACGAATACACAACTGTCCTTTTGAGTTTTAACTTGGAAATACACTTGTTTTGTTTTGGCAGGAAGCATTAAGTGTTTCTCATTTTCTCTAGAGTTGTTTGGCCTAAATGCAAGGGATTTTTTGGATGCACTGTCATCACAGAAGTGTTTTATTTGTTATTTTAATTTCCAGCCCCTCTGGGGAGAATGCTACTGGACATTTCATTTCATTTATTCCACTTGCACTGGGAAAGTGCACACTGCTTGTTTTTCTCTCTGTAACTGGCAAAGAAAAAAGACATGATTTAGTGATTTATCTATTTTGATTAAAGGTTTGCTGAACAACTTTCAACTAATGGGTCAGTCAGTATTTTCTATTCCTCGCATTTGTGGGTTTCTACTCACATCCATGTGACTGCCTCCATAGGTCTCGTGGCATCATGCTCTCTTTGAAACAGTAAGAGCAGGAAGAATTCTGGTTTCAGTTCAGGAATTATTCATTACCAACCCAGGAATCCTTTTTAAAGCAGAATTGTTTCTCTTTTGTTTCTAATTTTCACAACAGTACTTATTTGACGGGGCAGAAAACCCAGTGAAATGAATTAGCAAGCTGCCTGTGCAAGAAGGAATACTAGTGGTGCAATGTTTGCCCAGATTAAGCACTGAAAAAAAAGCAGTGAATTGTTACTCAAAACATTTTTAATGGACTCTTTGCCATTATGCTGAAATGGAACCAGTTTCTCATTTTAAATCTTTTTTTTTTTTTTTTTGAAATGAAGGATGAAAAGGGTCACTCATTTCACATTGCAATCTCCTGAACTTCTCAAAAATAAAAACAAATGCAGCTGCAGTACAAGAAGCATCAGCGGTCATCCAAGAAACTGACAGTCTCTTTTGGGAATGAAAAATGATTGTCAGCATGAGAGACGGTGGGTGAAGAGATAAATCCCTCACTGTTCTTCGTTTGCCTGTCATTATTTACTTCTAAGGTCTGACTAGTTTTGGGAGATGTCAAGGGAGCAGCTGTCAAGACTGAAGGCAACAGGCTTGGGAAAACAACCTAAATACCTGTTTGAATGATTGATCATAACCTGTACCATGCAAACGGGTACGTACAGAAGGAGACAAAGCAAAAAAGTAGTTGCACTCTCTCAGTTGAAATATTGGCAATAGTAGGAACTAGTAATCTAAATTCTTCTGAAAAAGAAGTCTTACTGGAAAACAGTGATTAGCTGACTCTCAGCTCTCGGAAACTATATAACAAATTAGGAAGAAAAAATTATTTATATTCCTAATGGTTTTGTAGTGGGACCAAGGAAGAGCAAAGCTGGATAATTACTTGAAACATACATATCCAGTCTTCACACTTCTCTACAAATCTTCGTCTCATAAATAAAGTATCATTAACTATAATCTTAATTTTTAAAGCTGAAGGAAGCAAGGAACCATGAGGATAATAAACATCACAAAACCACTAATGAAATACATGGGTGAGTTGAGAAAGTGTTATGATTTTGTACTTCACAGACTTAGAGCAGTCTGTGCCTTTTATTCAGAAATCATCTGTGCCTAAGACCATCAGTTAACTGTGGATCTCCTCGTTTAAAGCAGAGCTGAATTCAGTCTACAAACTTACTTGATTTCTGCAGTCTAAAGCTGATCAAGTGCTCTTATGTGTTTTTTTGGCTCCGGTCTCTGGGATTTTAAACTGATGGCTAATTCAAATAAAGTGTTTGAAGCCATGATATACCTGCCTAATCTTGTCTTGGTTTTCAGCACAACACTCTTGAAAGGTCTGTAACTGACAACTTTTTTCACCACTGAAGAAATTAAAGAGGAATTACGCATTTTCAACCATCACAATTTCTTTTTTCATTACATTGGCAAAACATGAACATTTCAAAGATGAAATGGAAAAAAATGTCTGAAATTAGCTGCCAACATCTCATAGCTTCTTATGTAAAAAGTGAAATTAAGAAACTATAAATAAATTATAAAAATGTACATAAATAATTACTTGTTTCTGTGTCTTACTACCTACCGGTATTTTAATCTCTACTCTTTGCTGTCTCTACCTCTCTTTCTCTAGAAAGGAGGCTGCATCCCTTTCTTTTTCTTGTCTCAAAACATTTTTTGCAGACTACATGACCAGAATGTCAGACAATTTTTCACCATTATGAACGCTTGATGTAAAGGTGGTGTAGCTTTGTTGATACACTGCAATGGTTACTGATTACAACCAAAGATAATAAACTGATTAGTAACAAACTAAACTGTTAGCAAATTGCTGCCACATAAAAGTATAGCTTGTTATTACCAGAACATTTCTGAGCTTTTTCAAGGTTTCTTTGCAATAAGCCTGAAACGACCAGGTTTTTTCTTTCCTCCAGGAATTACCTTTGAAAGCACAAACATAAAAGTTGCCATGAATGTTTGACCACCTTCCCATGATTATTAACAACATGCAGCCTTGTAAGATACATTTAAGCATTTTGTTTCTGTTTAATAGTGGGTAGGAAAAATAAATATAAATATTTAACAATTTATCCTATCACTACCAAAGCAGTAGTGCTTTCACTTAGTTTCAACAACAGTTTTTGGTATAAATATGAAGGTTCTCATACAACTGACATGCACCAGATAAACACTTGTTTACAAGCAACAAACAAGGAAAAGAACTCTGTAATGTTCAGGCAGTTTGTCAATGTTAGAAGCAACAAACAGCAACTCTCATTATGGTTCTAACCATTAAATACTGTCTTCTTTATGGGATTAATGTTGGTAGACTAATCAATGTCAAATTAAGTAATGCAAAAAACATCACTTGTACTGTATCAGAAATGACAAATGATCTCAGAAAATTCACCTGAATCTTCCCAGGAATTACAATTTATTGGGATATGTCCTGATTCTTGAGCTATTCCTACTGGTGTGATACTTTCTGCTTCAGTCTCCAGTTTTAAAAGTAATCCTGCCTACTACTGTAAGCTTTCAGAAAGACAAAGTAAAAATAGGTAAGAAATTATTTTAAAATATTACACCTATTTTTCCTTGTGGGAAATACACAGTTTGGCAGGAAGACTGGGAAATATATTCTCCCCCAAATTCTGGAAACCACTCAAAAATAGACAATGTTGAAACTGTTGGAACTATTTATTTATTTATTTAGCTTATTTTTGTAATTCAACTGCTCTGATTTGTAAAAGGTATCTAGCTTTCACTTGTCTAGTTTTCAGATTAATTCTCTGTAATCTTTCAATGAGGCTTTTGTTGATAATGCCCTTTTCATTTTATTCTCCTTGATCTAAAAAGTAACATCCACAAAGTTTGCCAGAATGTTTGTATTCACTAAAAATAGTTGGTCTTGTTAGCTCAGAACCTATACATGAGGCAGCACAGAAGAAAAGTCCTCAGAAGGGACAAATAAAGGTTTTATAGCTATTTCCTTACAGTAGCAGGCAAGCTTTGCATCTGCCCTTTGAAAATCAGGCTCCTGTTTGATGCCTCTGTCTGGAAAAACAGAAGTTCTTCTAAGGGTAAGGCTCTGGAGGCCAGCCAGCCATAACAGGACAGAAACACTACTCTCAGCAATTCCTTCAATTTTTCATTTAATGAGTAACATTTATCCCTCTTAGTAAAAACCAAACAGAAGGAAAAATTGCAACGCACTTGTCATACACTATTTCTTCAGAGCCAGCTACCATGTTCTACAAAAATTCTTTTGTTACTATTGCTTCTGTTGCTGTATTTGTAAAGCTTTCATTTGGAGTTTTATTTCTTCTGAGTTTTATTTATTTTATTTATTTTTGACAGAGGCCCTCTGCATACGTCATGAACCAAAAATCCAGAGAGATGGAACAACCAAATCTATTAGTCCATATAATGTTCCCACTATTTCTGTACATTTTATGGATCTATTAGTGTGTCACACTGTCAACATAGCAACAGATACCAATTCCTTCCCTTAAATATTATCAGTTGCTTCTACATGATGTTTATCAGGGTTCTTTGAACCTATCTGTACCCATGACAGTTCCAAGTGCTCCTGGATTCTCTGCCTCTTACAGCTTCAAAATACAATTTCGGACACTGATTCATTAAGTTTGACTTTCTGCATATACTGCTGCCTTTTTTTTTTTTTTTTAATCTAGGAAAGAACATCCCTGTCTCATAATCCATGAAGTTATCTTGATGCAGTTTGTTTAACCAGATATGAAGGCTCTCTTTCACAAAGGGGTTTCAGCATCTGTTCATACGTTAAGGTATATTACATATATGACTGATGATGCATATCTCTCCCTATGCTGTATACAAGCAAAGACTTGGGGTAGCTGCCAGCAGAAGTCAAGACACTGGTGGGATGATATCCTTGATCAGAAACAGAAGTTCCATCTGCGGCCCTTGCTGGTTTTAAACCACCTCCTGGCACTGTAGCACAGTTGCCTATTGGCAGCTGAGCAAGGCACATTTAACCTCAACAAATACTGAACATTATAGGGGAAAACACATATAGTCTATCACATTTTCAAAAAAACACACAAGAACATTTTTAAAGGTGTTGTGATTTATTTAATCTATGTGAAGGAACCACCTTCTGCGCTCAGGCATGAGAAAGCACACACAGAAACAAACCTGGGAAAAGAGAAATCCTGTGATGCCACCATCACAAGAAGCATAAAATTGTTTTGGACGATATCAAGCAAACCACTCGTGTTCGATAAATAATCATCATCTAGGAAGTATTGCACAAACCACGAATATAGACAAAATGTCACTAAAGATAAGGAGCTAACACCCTGCAAAGCATGTCTTATTGGTTCTGTAAATCTGAAATATTTTTCAGGAATGTATTTTTCCTAAAGCAAATACAAATATCACGGCTCTAACCATCAATTACTCTGTTCAAGCAGAGCTTGTGGTGACAAGGCCTTTTTCCAGTAGCACAACCACAATGTATCCTATGAATGAGAAGTAAAGGAGGTGAAGATAAACAGATTTCATTTTGTGTTGCATCATACACCTACATCATGTCTGTATCAACCAGAACTTCATCATGTTAAGTGGTCAACTGCCACTTAATGTCCCTGGATAGACTTTTTCAGCCTGTTTTATATGTTTATGTGCCTTCTGACTATATGTATTAGAAAGAGAGACCTTTGCATTCTGTTGGCCATTCAGACACCTCTTTATGAAAATGAAGTAGAATTGGGAAAGTCCTGTTCAGGATACCATGAAAGAATTGCTCTGAGATGGAGGAGGAGTTAATGAGATTGAAATGGAGTCAAGTATGGTACCCAGGCTATTTTGTATTGTTCCTTGAAGTGCTTTAGGACTTACAAGGACAATAACATCAGGAAAGATAAGGATTACAAAAATATCACTGGCTCACCCAAAATGACATCAGTCTGTATCTGTTCTCCTTTTTGCTGCTGATTCATAACATGCATTGAAGAGTAGAAAGTAAAAATTTGCTCTGGCTTGGCAGAAAGGGCACAGGGAGTGCAGGAAATCAGGGCTTGTTGCTTGTATTTCTCACCCCATTTCAACGACTCCAGATGGATGCTTCTATGAACTTTGAATAGGGGCTCCAAATGGTCTATACAGTGAATCTATATCCAAACACTTTTCTTTCACATTTTCTACTTTTTATCCTAGGAATATAAACTAAGTAGCATTCACCACTTTTACACCAGTACTTTCACCAATTGTTTTGCTAGGATATTCGTGTTGAAAGATATGTACAGTAATTGGAATGTAAAACATGGGCATGAAGCATGGTCACTTCTCCAGATTAACAGCATTTGAAATAGAAAATCTAAGTATCTTCTAAAGGCGATGCAGAGACTACGAAGCCTGTGTAAAATGCAATCTTTTGGTGATAGCTTCTGCCTTCTAAGACTCTGAAACAGGACTGTTCCTCAGGAGGAATCATAGGATCCTCAAAAAGATTTTTTTCATCACCCATTTTTCTGAGCTTAGTTAAAACTGTTGAGCTTTTTTTTTCTTTTAACCCCCCAAATCAAGCCACCCAACACAGAATTTATAACTCACAGAAATTATAACTTTCATTAGACATATTTAAGAACTAAAATGGCATTGAAGATGAGAAAAAAACAAGAGATGTGTCTAAGAATTTCTAATACATATTGGCTAGGATTAGACCTGTCTTCAGATGTCCAGCTCCCCCAGTTCAGATCAGGGAGGCAAACCAGATATTCTGTTATCTCTAGCACAGTCTATTGAAACAATATATTGCACTTAATTCTATTGTGCTGAACTGAACATCTCATGAAATTTCAGGTATTTCCTATTTTAATGCACATTCGCCTTTCTCTGTATATTAACACAGCACATTCATGGAGGTAAAAGCAAGAAGATAAGCTAGAGAAATATTTGCTTTATTCATTAACCATACGCCTTACTCCTTAGCCAACTGGTTTTGATTTACCATGTATTTTTGACTACATCACCTAGTAACAAACCTTCTTCATCAGAATTTATTTTAATATTCCAAATGGAGTTTACAGCAGCTGCTGTTTCTCATAATATGCATTTTTCCTAGCTCTTATTTTCCTCTCATCCTAGCCTGATGACTGTGGGAGTCAGCATAAGGAAACCATATGGCTTCTTCAGGTAGAAGTATGTGGTCATACCCAGAACATGATCAGAAGTATTGTTTCCTTGAGTTACAAGATAAATTGCTTTAAAAAATAAGAACAAATTATACTTAACATCTGGACACAGACCACTGCAGCTGAGAATAGGTGAAGAGAGACAGACCTGAGTGGAGAACAGGAGTAAGTATGTATGTGGGGGTGGTGCTGATACTGGTAAATTAATATTTCGGAGCTCTGAAGAGATCTAGAATTCAGTTTAGCAAAGAAAGAAATAAGCTTAGTTTTGTTTTAACAAAACAGCATTATCCATCCTTAATTACTCTTTCCTTACATTTTAAGTGTTTCCATTTACAGAACTGTCAGTTCTCTAACAGAACTGTCAGTGAGGACTAGAACCAAAGCGATACATCATCTCTATGGCACCGGTATTTAGATTATGTAGATGGACAGACAGATAAATCACAGCCCCATATCTTATCTTTGAAGGAAGCAGATCTGCTAGAAAAATAACTGCATGCAGAAAACGTTACCTTATAGTATCATACGAAGCTCATACCTTTATCATAATGTTTATGAGGAAAACATTAGGAATAGTTTCCGTGGTCACAACATAAATGCAGAAAGTAGACCGGAAATTATTCTCAGGCATAATGTAGTTTCCCAGAGAAGACAACCATGGCTGAAAAGCTGGGTATCTGTTCCTCATGCCCATGGACACAACTTTGTATCAATTCTGCCCCTTTGCTCAACTAACCACAAGTGCAGGATACATCTCAGAAGAATCACAAGAGTATCTGTCTTTCATTTTAATAAAGCAGTTTGGGACATTTACCAAGCAGAAGAACTGTAACAGATTGAAACTTCAACAAAGAACAGGATTGGCAGGACGCCCGTAAGATAGCAGCAACAACAGCAAAGAACCAAGACCACAGTTGGTTTGATAAGGATAACTCAAAACCGGGGAATTTCAAACTGCGTATTTGGTACAGCTGAGAAGTGCAACTCTCTTTACACCTCTTTGTTGTACAACCTTCAAAATACTGTAATATTTTCTTTCACAACTCTGCCCTGGGCAGGGCCACAGCAGCTCTGCCAATGAGGCAATAGAAGCAAGCACAGCAGTCTGGGGCTGCACCCAAGGAAACTTCTCACTATTTCATAGAAAAAGTGCCTGTAACAAGTACTTTCTTAGTTTTCAGTCGCCCAGCAGAGCTCTCAATTCTTTGGCCCAAGAGATCACAGCATCATATAATAAAAGCGCTCACAACTAAATATTCCTTCAAGCTTCACTGCAAAGCCAAGGACACTTCAACTGGGGCAAGTTTAAACCTAGAATTCTTGTTCTCGTATTTTAAAGGGCAGTCACAGACAGTAAAAGTGGATTTATGGAGTAAAAATGGATATGGTGAATATGTTGCTTTTATTTTTCATCTTCAAAAGGAGATCCTAATGTTTATGTAAATATATCAAAGCTTTGAGGACATTATGAAAAAAGCATGGCATTTGCCAACACTTTATGTATAACTTATAGAATCATTTAGGTTGGAAAGGACCTTTAAGATAGAGTCCAACCATTAACCAGCACTGCCAGGTCACCACTAAACCCTGTCCCTCAGCACCACATCTCCACAGCTTTGAAACCCCTCCAGGGATGGGGACTCCACCACTGCCCTGGGCAGCCTGGGCCAGGGCTTCACAACCCTTGCAGCGGCTGAAGAAATTGTTCCTCATGTCCAACTTAAACCTCCCTGGTGCAACTTGAGGTTGTTTCCTCTTGTCCTATTGCTTTCTCCTTGGAAAGCTTCAGCTAACTGATAACTATCAATCATGTCATTTTAAATTTACAGCTGGTGATTTGAAAGATACATTCTCATTTCTTTCATTTTTCAGAATATGGTTGTATTTAACATGTGATACAAGGTACACGTAATACACAGTGCACTAGGCTGCCAAGGATGACAGCATCTAAGAAATGTAAATACTTCTAATTAATAGTATTAAACTTAATGCAATTTCAACATGCAAATAAATATTGATGTATCTCCAATTGTGTTTAATATACACATATGTTTATGATAACCAGACTGAACTAAATGTGGCCTTGATGTAATTTAATCACATACTTCTTTTTATTCTTTCACTTCCTGCTCTGGATGTGTGGAAGGGGCTATATTTTCTTAGGAACAACATTAGTGCTTGAAACACTGCAAATCAATTTTTTTATAAGCCCAGTACATCAGCAGACACATCCATGTCTTCTTGCAATCTGGCAAGCATGTGGTTTTTGTCAGGAAGCTACAGAAGTGCCACTGACTAATTCAACAGAATCATACAGTGAACATACTTAAAATACCACATTTTGCATCACCTGAAAGCTTTTCCTATACCCATACACATACCTAGATGCTATCACAGTGGGCATACAAGAGCAAAAAAAAAAGGTTTAGGGGCCACTAGTTTTGCTGTATTAAGTTTAAAAGGATCCAGTTTAAATGGTGGATGGGGAAAAGCAACCAGAAAAAAACCTGTAAATTCCCTCAGCAAGCTGCTGAAAAAATATGTATTTTAAGTGAGTTGCATAAAAGCCTGAGACAAGAGAGTATATTTTCTTTATGAAACAACAAAAATACCAGTAGAACATCTCCAAAAGCTTTACATTTTGCCACTGGTAACTGAGTGCTGCCAGACCAGAACTCGATTGCAAACTCAGAGCATGAGAAATAGTGGATCAAGAGGCAGATTATCAAGAAGATCTTTGGTGTCACCCTACAACAAAGTGAAATATTTTTGGAAGAAAAAAAAAAAACAAAACAAAAAACAACAAACTACAGAAAACCTCCTACACTGAAGCAACACAGCAATGATGTCACATGGCATTACAGGCACTAAACTGACAGCACACATGTGAGGAGGCAAGACCGGTTCAGATTTAACTATCTCTGTGTAACTAGCAGTGCCATGCTCCAGGAATAATGATCACACCGTAATAAAAAGAGATGATTTTTTTCACACTTTATACCTTGAAGCACAAAAGAAAAAGCACCTTTCACCATTCATTCCCATACTGTACACGAGATGCCACAATAAATTACATCTTGGGCTAAACTTGGAAAATGAGGTGTTCTGGTAGATCACAAGGTAGAAGGGGCATCTTATAATGGCTTCAGTGTGGTCAATCAGTGAAGCAAGATCTACTTTCCACAAAAGGTGGGATTTCCTGTTTAAATTTAAACATCCAAAGTATGTTGCTTAAGTGTGAAATAGTCACTGTAGACTTTCCTTACAATTAATGGGAAAATAAATGCCCACACTTCTATGGCACAATTCATTAGACCTGTCTTCAAAACTCACATAGGAAACACCTTCTAGAGAAGTCAGCTTCTGCCCTCTCCTACAGAAGGTCATGTCATGAGCACGTGAGAGAAGTACCTTGTAGGCACTAAATATGGAGGAGGCATTACCACAAAGGCAGCTCCTTTATGAAAAAAGAACAGTGCTGAAGACTCCAGATGACAAAGTAATGGACCTCTGGGCTATAATTGAACAAAATAAAACTAATATAAACTAATAAGGTTGTCATCTCTTTTCTCTCTGCTGGAAGGGTGAAATTAAAACAAGATCTTCGGTAGCTCAAAATTGCCACAGCCAGACCAAAAGCAGAAGAAACAACTAAGACATGCTCCTAAATGAGCAGTAATTTCTGAACATCATGGACAACTAAGTTAAAGTCTTTTGTTCTTCAGGCTGGTCTTAGAGAGACCAAAAAAGATAAATCACGGTAGCCAACCAAAAGCCCTCACAAATAATAAGATCAGTGGGATTTTGTGTATCACAGAGTGGTTACCAGAAAGAAGCTTCATAAAGACCTTCAGCTGAGGCTCTAACAGCACCAAGCTGTATGGAAGACTTGCTACGCAGAATGCATGCAGAGGTGTTTGCCTGGGTAGACTCACTGCAAATCCCTCAACTTCAGACAGTAATTGAAACTGATGAAACACTGAAGATACAAAATTACTGATGACACCACCCTTTTTGCCCCCAAGGAAAAGGTTATCCTTGTTATTTCAACCCTACATCTTAATGATCAGCCCTTGTAATTTAAAATCTTTCTTAGGTCTTCAAATAGAACATTCTTCCTGTATCTCCCACAGTTTCCTCACAAATTTGCTTAAATAGGAAGAATAGTTTCATTCTTAACAATAATCACGGACCAAAAATAAAAGCACAACACTGTGCACACTTACAAGTAAGCATCGCTACATTAGCAGCAAGGGAACATATTATTATTATTATTACAAAACGCAGGCCTGAAATTGCAAGGATTCAAAAGCACTTTTATTTCAAATCAGTTTTTAAAGACTATGATCTGGCAAACGTGTTATTAGGGCCTCTTCAGATGAAAGGAGAAAAATGGATTAATGACAAAGAGCCTACTGATTGAAATCTAATTTCTATTATCACAGCTAAATGATAGTTTTGCATGTGAGCTGAAGCGGCGTATTTTGTGATATCTAGTCCCCTAACACATTGTCACTCATTTCTTCCTCCCAGTTAGAGCCCTTTTTTGTAGAATTGAAAATAACAGTGCCTCAAGTAACTATAAAATGCTTTCCAGTTAGCAGCCAGTTCTCTAACAAGAGAAGGAAATAAATTATAACCATTCCCCAGCAGTGTTTTCAGCTGAAGAATACAATCCACATAAAACCTTGTTAAAAATAATATATACCTAGATTAATATCAGCAGTACTTAGATGATCAATTTTTCCCTTCACAAATTACACAGCAAAAAAATCCCAACACAATATTTCTGTTCCCTGAAATAATGGTATTTTGTCAAAACACTGAATTTTCTGAATCAGGAAGAACTCTAACAAATGAAAGACATTAAAGACGGTAGGGAAACCAAAGTAAAATATCAGGAGCTGCTGGGGGTTGGGGCTAATTCACCCCAGAAAGCAAAGCTCCCTGCACAGGAACTTCTCAAAGCACTGAGAGCTCCAGCTCCAACCCTGTCTCCCAGGCCTTTGGCGTCCCTGCCACAGAGCTACCCCAGGGCTCACCAGTCTCCCTGAGACTTCAGTTTCCAAGGTTGCTGAGCACTCACATGAGGCTGCAGGGAATCACTAACAGGGCACCAGCGTTTTGACCTGGGACTAAAAGGGCTTCGTATCTCTTCACAGCGGGGGAGTTTAGCACCAAAAAATGCAAGGCCAGGAGCACAGCCCTATTTCTACCCTCCAGGCTTTGTGGCAGACAGCTTTTATATGGGAACCATGTGTGATTGGCTTCTCACATACTGCCAAGGCATGGGTATTACTAAATGTTATCAGGCGGGCTGCTGTGATGAAAGACTGAGGACACCTATTTCAGTTTCTGCCAATTTGCATTTTCTGATGCAAAAAAAGAGTTCTTGAAAAATGTAGATCGGTTCTCAGCAGCAGCAGCATTGCCCTGTTGCTTCCAGAATACCTTTGATTGCTGAATGTGCTGAAATTTTTTCAGCCTGAAGAAGAGAAGGCTCCAGGGAGACTTTATTGAAGCCTTTCAGTACTTAAAAGGGGTTATGAGAAAAATGGGGACACACTTTTTAGCAGGGCCTGTTGTGACAGGACAAAGGGTGATGGTTTTAAACTAAAAGAGGGATATTTAGGCTAGAGAGAAGGAAGAAATTGTTGATGCTGATGGTGGTGAGACCCTGGTCCAGGTTGCTCTGAGAGGTGGTCGATGCCCCATCCCTGGAACCATTCCAGGTGAGGTTGGCCAGGGCTCTGAGCAACCTGCTCAGGTTGCAGCTGTCCCTGGTCCCTGAAGGGGAGTTGGACTAGGTGACCCTGAAAGGGTCTCTTCCACCCCAAATCAGTCTATGAAAATCACCCACTGCACATGTATTTAGCCATCGTGCTAAGTGCTATACTAAGGCACATATGTAATTATACTGGTACTGCGTGTAGCACATATTCTACAGAAACAGGGACTAGGAGTCAGTACCTTCCAGAAAGCAGGGAGTAGATCCAGGCATCATAAAATTACAAGGGCTGTAATAGCAGGAAATATAAATGAGGGGATGTCACCTACAGAAAGCTGAAGCTTCCTGATCAGCTACAGCCGATAACAACACAGACACATCAGGCCAAATGCAATCTTAACACTTAGTCTGGACAAGAGGATTGAAAGGACTGATGTCTCTGGTCGCTCCCCAGTTGACACACAGAAATTTTAGATCTTATTAGCCTTACTTTTTATTCTTTTCTTAGCCTCACTTGTGTAGTTTAGTCATTTGTTGGGTAGAGATGCTTTGAAGCCTGCATCTTCTTGCCTGGCAGGGACGAAAAAGGCCTTGAGATGGTTCGTTAAGCCAGAGCACCCCTTATAATAGGGACTCAAGACATCAAGATAAGCACAGAAGAGGACACCAGTGTTGAGATAAGCACCTGAAAACTAATTAAACTAACCTTCTTGGAGCATTCCAGGGCCAAAGGATGGATGAGCTAACCCCGTGACTATATATGTGCAAAGGAAGCCCAGAGTTCAACAGTGTGAGGAAGACTATAAATGACCACCAGAGGGGGAAACGACCCTAACCCTAATTTTATTACGCATGCTCAGGCTATATAAATGGTTTCTATGAACTCATTAGTGTAAGACTGCCCTTTCCAGGAAATCTGATGAATATGTATGCTTTTCATGTATACTAGATGGTCTGTTTTGCAGAATCTGCACCCAGCTGCACCCAGCCTCCCACCTCCGTGAGGAGTGTCAGAAAGCAAAGGGGTTTAGAAGCTCCAATTTTTGTTTCAGGATGGGTATTAGTCCATTTAGTTTTTATTTCAAATTGATCTCTTCTATCACAAAATCTAGTGCGCACATCAAGTAAAAGAATTCATCTTTTCAATGCAGTGACTAAAAAAATCTGGTTTACTACCCTAACAAGGAAAGATTTTATCTTAAATCATATGATCAATACACTAAAAGTATTTACAAACAACAACAACAAAATATAGGGACATCAGTAAGGGATGGCTGGTGATTTTCTTTTTCCTCCAGTCTAATCCAGCATGAACCAGGAAACACCTCTGTCAACATCCTAGATAAAACAAGAATTTTGACACCACCCCTCTGATTTCTTGACCAGAGCACCACTTTTGCATCTTTCCTTTGTCAGTCTTTCAGCAGAGAACACAGACACACTACAGATACCATTGCATAGCTTTTAGATCCCAATTTGGGAACACTTTCCCTAGTTTGCAGTTAAACAGGCAGAATCAAACCACTGTTTCCTTCGATTGATAAGCTATTTGCAGAAGAAGACCACATTTTCCTAAGTAATTTGTTATTTAGAGTTGTTAGGAAAGCTTACATGAACAAAGACAAGCTGATCAACTGTGGCAAGCCTCACATTTATACTCTCACCAGTCATTATCTATGACCTATTGCCTCAGTCAGCTAATACCATCCACCTTCCACCCTTGGACTAGAGCTTTTCTAAAATCAGCAACAGGTCTCATGCTGAAAACACTGAATAACAGGATGCTCAAAATCCTCCTCCTTCCACACGAGTGCACAACTATTTGAATGACAGATATTCAATCCCCAAATACTGGAGCAAATAAAACCATCCTCAGAAATGTTTCTGCACAGAAAAGAAAGAAACAATATCATGAGTGAAGCTGAATTAATTTGCCTTTCCAAAATCAAAGGAATACTCAGAGATTCAACACTGATCTCATACATGGCATACCCAGAGACATACCCAGAGATTCAACATCAATCAGCAAGTTTGCTGATGACACCAATCCGTGTGAGAGGATGACACGCTGGAGGGAAGGGATGACATCCAGAGCGACCTCGACAGGCTGGAGAGGTGGGCCCATGTCAACCTCATGGAGTTCAACAAGGCCAAAAGCAAGGTCCTTCATCAGGGTTGGAGCAATTTTTGTGTCATCTGCAAATTTACTGAGGGCGCATTTGATCCCCTCATCCAGGTCATCAATAAAGATATTAAGCAAGACTGGTCCCAAAACTGAGCCCTGAGGGACAGTGCTTGTGCCTCGTCGCCAACTGGACTTAACTCCATTTACCACCACTCTCTGGGCCCAGCCTCCAGCCGGTTTCTAACCAGGTGAAGAATCCACCTGTCCAAGCCATGAGCTGCCAGCTTCTCCAGCAGAATGCTGTGGGAAATGGTGTCAAATGCCTGACTGAAGTCCAGGAAGACAACACCCACTGCTCTTCCCTCATCCACTAGGAGGGTCACTCTCTTAGAAGGAGATCAGGTTGGTTAAACAGCACTTGCCCTTCATGAACCCATGTTGGCTGGGCCTGATCCCGCACTTGCCGCATGATCACCCCCAAGATGAACTGTTCCATAATCTTCCCTGGAACCAAGGTTAGGCTGACAGGCCTGTAGGTCCCCAGATACTCCTTCCTATCTTTGTAGATGGGTGTCATGTTGGCAAGTCTCCAGTCTTTTGGGACTTCTCCAGTTGACCAGGATTGATGATAAATGATGGAGAGAGGCTTGGCAAGTTCCTCCGACAGCTCCCTCAGCACTCTCAGGTGCATCCCATCTGGCCCCATAGACTTATGGGTGTCCAGTTGGCTTAGCAGGTCTTTCACTACTCTTTCCTGGACTATGGGGGGATTATTCTGATCTCCACCCCTATCTTCCAGCTCAGGGGACTGAAAATCATGAGGATAACTGGACTGACTGTTAAAGACTGAGGCAAGGAAGGCATTAAGTACCTCAGCCTTTTTCTCATCCTTGGTAACAATGTTCCCCCTCACATCCAATAAAAGGTGGAGATTCTCCTCTTTTTTTGTTGTTTATATATTTGTAAAAACACTTATTATCTCTTGCAGCGGTGGCCAGGCTGAGTTCTAGCTGAGCTTTTGCCCCTCTAATGTTTTTTCTACACAACGTAACTAAATCCCTATACTCTTCCCACGTAGCCTGCCCCTTCTTCCCACGGTGGTAGACTCTCCTCATTCTCCTAAGTCCCAGCAAAAGCTCCCTGTTCAGCCAGGCCATTCATTTTCCCTGACAGTTTGTCTTATGACACATGGGGACAGCCTGCTCCTGTGCCTTTAAGAGCTCCTTCTTGACAGAAGTCCCCCACAAGAACAAGGGCTTGCGATTTTGTGGGTTCTGCCAGTTGTCTGTAGATGAACAATTCATCAACCTCTTCATCCTGGTTGGGTGGTCTATAACAAACTCCCAACAGGATATCCACCTTGTTGGCCTTTCTCAACTTTACCCATAAACATTCCACTGGTCCCTCACACTTGTTGACCTCCATGCCATTAAAACTCTCCCTAATATAGAGAGCCACCCAACCCAGCGCCCTTTCTATCTTGCCTATTCCATTTGTAGAGCTTATCACCATCCATTGCAGCACTCCACTCATGAGAGTTGTCCCACCATGTTTCTGTAATGGCAACTACATCATAGCAGTTGTGGTGCACAATGGCCTCCAGCTCCTCCTGCTTGTTTCCCATACTGGGTGCATTAGTGTAGGGCACTTGAGCCAGGCTAACAACTTAATTCCTAACAACAGCCTGCCACCCTTAGGCTTAACTCTAGCAGGCCTAGTGTTATCCCCTTCCCCCTTCAGACCTAGTTTAAAGCCCTTTCAGTGAGCCCAGCCAGCTCATGCACAAGGACTCTTTTCCCCCTTTGAGACAGATGAACTCCATCTGTCACCCGCAGGCCCCATGCAGCGCAAAGCTCCCCGTGCTCAAAAAACCCAAAATTCTGTTGGTGGCAGCAGCCTCTCAGCCACGTTGCTCAGGTGGCTCTTCCTGCCTCTTTCAGTATTGATCCCTGCCACTGAAGGGATTGAAGAGAACACCACCTGGGCTCCTGAGCCCCCAAGCATCTCCCCAGGGCCCGCAAGTCTTTTTTAATTGTTTGCAGGTTTCTCTCCATAACATCATCATCACCAACCTGGATAACCAATAGAGGGCAATAGGCCGATGGCCATACCAGACCAGAGAGTTCCCCAGTAATGTCTCTGACCCTGATAGTATTACGTAGCATCTTCCTGAAACCGAAAATTTTAATCAGAGTTTACATTTCTGTCAGCCATTGTGTAGTCTTGCCTTTGCAGTCCCTGCCATAAAAGATCACAATAGTGCTATTCTGGGGGAGGGTTACAAATGAAGAAGTTTATCTAGTGTCAGGTCATACCAGGTAGGCCATGTAGAGTTATTTTGTAGAGCTTTGCCTATCAATTATCATTAATCTTGACTTGTGTTGCTATGGACTTTCTGAGCAAAGCCTATGAATGCGTAGCAAAGTCTGGCGGAGATTAATGTGCACAGTAAAACAAGGGGACAAAAATACCATCAGAGAAGTATGACCTCAGACACAATCTGTCATAGTACCTTATCTGCTACGGCAAGGAAAATAAATTAAGAAACACGTCTAACGAATGGTTTCTTTGTTAAAATCAAATCCTAACCTCTAGCTGAACACCCCATCAATGTTACAGTAAATGTAATACACTTACATGTTGTTCAGCATGCCCGATAGAACAGCAGCCTGTTTCCCCTCTGCATGAATAAATAATCATGATTTCTTGCAATGAAGAAATTCATTTCTGAAAAGAGAAAAAAAAACAAAAACAAAAAAATCCATGAGGCCCATTGATAGGTAGTTTCTTTGGTAGTAATATAAAATCTCAGCTGGGAATGTACAGGAGCACAACGTAGTTTCATTTAAAAACCTGCATAACTAAAACTATATTTGTGAGTGCAAACATGCTATTAACATTTCCTGAGAATCTAGAACATATTTCATATACAGATAAAAAGCCACTTGAGCTGCAGAGGGTTTATTATTTCTGTTTAATTTTGTTCTGCCAGGAAGAAAGTTTTACGCTGTTCAGGCAGCATGCATTCCCGCTTTCAACCAAAAGACCTTTCACAAATACTCTGAAAGAAAATGGAATCTCGGACAAAGAAAAAAAAAAATCCATTCTTCTTATGAAAAATATATCACATTTTCCTTGAATATTAATGGTAGAAGGATTTGAAGGGAATATCCCAGAGCATCTCCCTTTATCCCTTTTCAATATTTATTAATGAGAATACCTGAAGAAAACAAAGAGCTAGGCTGAATAATAGACTCTTACAATGAAATCAATTTAACAGCAGAGTAAACTCCCAAGAAAATGAAGAATCTCTATAGCTAGATATAGCAAAATTTATGAGATCCAATTCATTCCTCCTGCTCTGACTGAAGCTTAAGCGAGCTTAACATTTTCTCTAGTAGGCAATAAGACCCATTAACAACTTTTGCCTCTTGCACTGTCACGGACAGTGACTTTTGCCCCCACAAAACAAAGAGCAGCTGCTATCCAAAATGGGATTTTATTGCAATCAAAGTTGCCCAGCACTCCTTCTGACCAAATATAAGTTAGGATGTCTGTTGAGAATTAATGACCTGAACCTTATGCAAAGATCAAACAAAATGGGTGCACACTGACTCATCAAGGGGAAACCTCCCAGACCAGAGTGTCCAAGATACCACTCACCCAAAGTGGAGGGGGCGAGGCTCACTCAATCCACAGAGACTCACTCAACCCATGGAAGTATCCTTGGATGGCACATCCAATGGGAGGGTCTGACTGCCAAGCCCACTGCTCTGCAAAGAACCAACTCATCTGGTTCTTAGGAGGACCACATTAATACCCTAGTTGAGGGTGCGCTGTGGTCAATCTGATTGGTTGAGACAAGCCCAGACCCCTGGCGCCCAGACCCTAATGCATCCGTTAATCACTGGGAGGTGCAGCTTAATGGCTGAGCTGTCAAACTGCTCTGGCCAAGGCACCAAACTGCTCCAGCACACCCAGTTTGCTTTGGCTGTTTTATCTGGTGGGTGGGCTGCACCTGCCACACGCACCTGTAACAAATATCTTCTAGTTCGCGCAGTTAGTATGGTTTATTTCTGCGTTATCCTCAAAACATGCCAAGATTTCCAGTCAGCACTGTGAAATGTTCCTTGCTGTCAATAAGAAATTTCAAACATTTCTAGTAAGTGACTATATTCCTGCAGATTCCCAAATTCTGAATTTAAACCTGGTAATGGGCTTGGATTTTTTACTTACTCTTAGTGTGACCCCCTGTGAACCAGTCCTCAGCCATCCTACAGCTGAGGGTGCTAAATACAGAGAAAAAATTACTCAGAAGCTTCCAGTAATTTTAAACCTTTCAAGACTGAGAAAAAGTAGTACTGAGTGTGAGCTGCAGTGACAGAGCCTGTTCAGTTATCTAGTAAGTCTGCTTGATATCAAAAGCCTGATCAAATACTTCTGAAGAAACAAGTGACAGCACGCAGGTGCTCATGGAATGAGAGCAGGTCTCATGATCCAGGTCTCCAGTTTTGTCAGCCCTTCATGGACCAGTGATTCTGACATGCTGCATTTATCCAGTCATAAAGCAAGGCAGACTGGCTCTAAGCACACACGGCCAAGTCTAGCTTGGCTCAAAGTGTTAGAAATACAGATGGAGAAACACAACAGTACAACAGCAAGTTTGCTGATGCTACAAAACTGGGAGGAGTGGCTGATACACCAGAGCCGTGCTGCCATCCAGTGTGACCTGGACAGGTCAGAGAGCTGGGCACAGAGAAATCTACTGAAATTCAGTAAGGGCCAA
>JANHFX010021911.1:20839-33648 GCA_027560015.1 Chloroceryle amazona | reverse complement strand
GCCCAGAGAGGTGGTGGAAGCCCCATCCCTGGAGATTTTTAAGCCCAGGCTGGATGGGGCTCTGAGCAACCTGCTCTAGTGGGGGTGTCCCTGCCATAGACAGAGGGATTGGAATGAGATTGGACAATTCTATGTGATTCTATTTACTTCTGGGCATAGGTGTTAATTTAAAATAATCTAATTGAATCTAAGTTGATTCCATCAGCTTTTGAATTCATGAGACCCTCCTGGAAACTCAGCTTATCCTATGGAAGTGTACTAACACTACGACTGTGAGTAAACTATGACATGTCATTTTTAATATTATGCTGAAAAATGTGAGTGCTCCCATCAAGCATCAGTCTGATCTCTGTGTCATTAACAGAGCTTACTTAAGATGTCATTCATACATGAGTTGTCATTCATTCAGAGGTATTGGAAGGAATAATTAAATATCCTTTCTGTAGTGGTAGTTGAAATGGGAAGCTGCAAACGTGGAGAGGTGTGGGAAGGTTAGTTTGAATTCACACCGTACCCTATGGGTGAAGGTTTGCATTGAATGTGCATTTAAAGCTCTGGGTTTGCTCATCTTTGAGGCAGAAAGTGAAGACAGCCAGTGGAGAATGAGAGAAGTCATCAGTAGAAACGCAAAGGAGAAACGGGTATCTTTCCATTTTAAGTAGACAATTTTACAGCAGAGAAATACTTGGGTTGAACAACCAATTTCTCCAGCTAATGGAGTCAACTGATTCCAATACTGGCTAGTAACTTAACTTTAAAAACAGCAGTCGACCTTTATCCTCCACACTCAAGCCATGGTTGACTAAGATTTGGTTGTAGAGATGGAGTCTGAACCTCTGTCAGACCTCTCAGTCTTCCTCGACTATGTTGTCAGGTTACAGCCATCTACAATTTTTCTGCTAAGTCTCTACCAGGCTATGTCCTAGTTTCAGAACAACACTGTGTTTCAGTCCCCAAGGGCAGTATCTACACCAGATTTAATTAAAGCTGGAAATGCTAATCAGCAGTTCTTGTGTAATTGTGAGATTTGTAAGACCTTGACTGCAGTCACTGTCCCAAAGTTAGGCGGCTTTTGCCTTCTAACATCGTGGGAAGCATTGAAACAGTGCTCCTGGATCACAGATCCCAGGGTCTGCAGTGCCAACATTCCTTACAGCTGAAACTTCCAAATAGCAGCAAGTTCATTCAGGGCTAGTATGTCTTTGAATACCTCAGTAGAAGGGCTGCATAACAGAATTCTAAAACAAATACCCTTCCTACCTTTGCAAAGCATAAAATAACAGCAAGACTTTTTACTGATGAATATGTGTAACAAAGATAAAAAGGACCTTGGCTAATTTAATGCCCTTCTTTGTAACTAAGGGCTACTATCATGCATTATAAGGGATACCTGTTTCAAGGTCTTGATTAGGCAGATTGCCCTAATCATCTCTGTTGCCCTTACACCCTGTGGAACTGGATTTTCTTCCCAGAGCGGGATAATACCCACGGACAGGGGGAAGCAGAAGCATCCCCCAAATCCAGGAATTAGGTAAATGTCCTGAAGTTGCAGTAGTTGAAGTCAACAAGGGGAAGAATTATTTACTTTTCTGCTTTAAAGAAAGAGGAGAGGAGCAAGGAAGAAGGAACTGAGAGGAAATTGTAAGCCATAAATGTAAAGGCTTAGATTTACATTACTATAATGTTGTTTAAGAGTATGGAAATCTCATGGGTTATATTTTACTTCTACGGGAAGTTTTGAATTTATATTTAATTTCTAGGAACCCAAGGGCAAAGCAATTAAAATACTGAGGACTTATAAAATACTTCAGAAGCTTCAAGTAAAATACCTTTAGCTGATTAGTGCTAAAATGCATCTTTAATGAGAAATAAATTAGGACCGCATTATTTCTTTGAAGGAAAAGGAGAGGCATTAGATATCTGTATTGATAATAAAGGGCTTAGAAATAATCTAACATTATGAGCTGCTCTTCTGGAAAAAATTAGGAAATTTCCATATGGCCTAATGCAAAGATAAGAAAAGCAGTGAAAGAAATTTGTAAATGTCTTTTCACTAAAAAGCTTATTGTGAAGTGAATTTTAACACAGTCCCATCACCCTTTTGATCTCTTTAGACTCATCATGTATTCATGTTTATTTTTGTCAAACCGTTACTTTGTCTTGAGGTCTGATTCTAATGCAAGCTAATTTATATAAAAATTGCAGGCTGTAAAATTTAGAATTAATTCTGAATGACCCACATAGGAAATACTACCTCCTGTATTTAGCCACAGCATAAACCCCCCAACTATTAAAAACAGGACTCAGAAATACATTTTGCAAAATATTTCTTCTCAGCTAGCCGACTGTGGCAGTGTACCAAACGAAGGGAATAAGAAAAGTCCTTTTATTGGGAAGATTGGCAGCATTTCTGTTTTAAATCATTGGAATTTTAAATATGCATTTATTGTCCGGGTTAAATTGCTGCACAGTGAAAAGGGATGGTGTTTGGAAACAGGTCTCTTTCAGCACTCAAATTGGGTCACAATAACAGAGAGTGTTCTCCATTTGTTCTCTTCTGATTATTTTCCTCACTTTCTTGATAAAAAAGTGACAAACTCTAAACATTGCTGCATGTAGGCAGTGTACTCATGAAAACAGTACTTCTCAGGATTGATAGGTACCCCTCCTTATCCCTTGTTTTGATGATCCTGTATTGTAAAACACCTTGAACAAGAATGTAGAAACCTGCAGTCTGAGCAAAATAAGCTGAGATGCACTGAATGAGTACAGCAACCCCAGCTACTGCTGGAATTTATTTTTGGTAACACCTTCTGTATGGGGCTGAGCTAAATTAAATCAATTAGAATGACTAACGTTGCACTATTTTATAGTCATCACATTCCTAAACACGCTTTCCAGTCAAAATAGAAGGGCTGGGGGGAAGATGACAATACTGGTATAGAAAGCTCATGGGCTACATTACTTATCTCCAGTTTTCTATCAAATTGTTCTAACAATTAAACAGTTTTGGTAGAGTTTTGTAGGTGATAGCTGTTACAGTGTGAGGCTAAGTGGGAATGTTTTGGGTCACCTTGCTTTTTTACTGAACACTTGCAAGGTGTGTGGAGCTGGAAGGAGATACTGTACCCTGGGTTGAACACAGTGAACATCAGAATGAGTGGGTAACCCACCTGCATGGTATCTATCAGGTGTGATATTAACTGGTAGTTATGTTGTTCTTAACAGTGAAAATGTCTCAATGTTCACTTGCTGTGCTCATCAACACTTCACAAATGCCATAGACCGGATTGGGCCACTTGCCAGCAGAGAACTAGTCAGAGTGTGCAGGAGCATCCCATGCAGCTGAAGAGGGGATGGTGCAAACTTCCAGCTGAGGGTAGCCAGTATCACCTAACTGTTTGCCTCCCAGTTCTGTTTCATTTCTTCCCCGTGTCTATGTTTTTTGGAATGTCTTCCAGTTCGCATCCTGCTGGATGGAAGGTGACCTCATGGGATGAAAGCTCAGGCCCTGACTTCTGTCCTAGCTTTACTGCACTGAGTCTCACACATCCTATCTTAGATCTAATGTAGAACTGTGAGATAGGGCCAAGGATGTGGGAGAGCTTGAAGAAGAGGAATCAAAGGAACTTCACAGACAGTGTCTGAGTAGATATACGGTGTTTGTATCTGCTCCTGTGCTGCTCTTGCCTTGGTGGAGGGCTGGAATGAGACCTGGTGGGAATGTTGACTCCTTTCTGCGAAGAGTCATTTCTGCAAAGAGAATGACTATAGTGGGAAGTCTTCCTATCCCATCTCTATTTCACTCTCACTGTGGAAAGGGGTTGTAAAATAATTGCTAGGCCAGTGGAGGGAAGAAGATGTTGGGTAAGCTCAGTTAAGTGTGCTTCACTGGAATTAAAAAGTTCTGAGAGTAGGAATGTTGGTAAATCCAAATCAGAGTGTACTCACAAGTGAGGAACCTCAGGCATTATCACCTTTAATTAGTGTCTGGATTGAAGTTATGCTTCCTGGAATAAGTTCAATGCACGATACTCTACATTTCTGTGCAAACATATGTGTGTGTGTGTGTTACTCCTATTGCAGGCTTCTTACAAGCAGAGCTGTTGCTGCAGATTCTCTGCATAGCTGATGATCTGGCAAAAGGTATCTTTGTGTATGGGGAGGAAGAAGTGCTCTCATCCCAAAGACATCCCAAATCCCAAGTAGTAGTGCTGATATTCTTGAGACGACAAAGATAAAAAATCCAGCAGGCTCAATAAGTGGTTGGCTGCTTATTAAATTATCATGCTATGTATAACCAGATAAGTGATTGCTTTTCAGCTTTAATTGTCCTCTTTGCACGTAACAGCATTTTCTGTTGCTACAGCCCAGGGAAGAATGGCTAGGAAGACCTTTGAGTTACTGGGTATTTAGGTTTTGTTTCAAAATGAGAACTGAAAACCTTAAATGTGAGAAAAATATGAGTAAGGATGTTAACCAATATTTTTAAAGTAAAGCTAATATCTTAGAATGTTTTTTATTAGGCATTTTCTGAGGAGAGTATTTGTAAGTAGAAGGCCTACTGTCAAAGGACACTTTGGCTTCTTTCAAGTGAGCACAGCTGGTCTCTAAGCTCAAGTTTGGGGCATTCTTTCGCCTTTAATAGACCCAGGATAGCCCCGGGATGTGGGATGCAAACAAACATGACCCTTATTTTGAACAGTTTAAGATTCCCTTGACTTTTTCTTCCTTATCACAAATCATCAGAACAACATGAATAGCCACACTGTTCAGAGAGATTGTAACTTGTAGTAGGCCTAAGTTTTGTTCTATTTTGGTGTATTTTATAGTTTCTGTCATAGTGATGAGTTTATTTTATTTCCTTAGCAGAAGTAGGGATTTCCTGAGGGCAGCAGGTGCTGGGAATGATAATAGAAGCTATGGTTAGTTTGGGGAGCAACCATCAGAGGAAGAGATTAAAGTAAATGTTACAGTCACATAAAATGTCTTAGGTTTAAAGTCAAGTAGAAGTTCACAGTTGCACAAGGATAAAAAACAGATTAAAAAAACCTGTCCCACAGACCTGCACAAACATAAGCAGCTGTAATATCAGCATGTGACTATTTTTTGTTGTTGTTATTTATTAAAGGGCTGTCCTGGACACCAAGGGCATGTCTGGTCCCTATATTTCTGTTAGGTAGCTTGCAAAAAAAATAATAATTTTGGTCAGGTGCAACCTCTTCCAATGCCCAATGGCTTCTAGGCCACACCTTGTCCTGCCACCTTTGCAAAGAAGGAGCCAGGTATGGCTAGAAGTAGACATTGCCTCCTCCAGGCAACTTAACCTAATGTTAAGTAAATGTCAGCAATTGTGTCTCACTGTGTGGATCACCTAGATTATCACAGGAGTCAGTAGAGGCATCTGCAGGGGCAATTCAAGCTTTTATACATCAATTGCAGGGTTGAATTACTTGCTGAAGGCATCTCTACATATAGGAAAGAATCTAGCTGACCACACTGGAGCGTTCACTGAAGTAAAGAGAGGTGGCTCCACCTCCTCCTCCTTGGTCATGACAGCCCAAGATTTAGAGTTACTAGAAAAGGGTCAGATTAAGTTCAACTCAGACTTTGTGTAAAAAAAAAATACACACGATTGTCTTTGCACTCTCTGTCCTATCAGCACCCTCTTGGCTTCAGTGCTTGTGGTGTTCTGGAAGAGCCATGTTCTTCTGTGGCAATATTCTCTTTGTCTCACATGTATCCAAAGCCCAGTCACTGTTTTCCTAGCTGGTGTGCTGTTGTCACATGATTAAGAAAATTTCTGGGCAGACAGGTTAGCATATGTAGGACTGCTGATCTTGGATCAATAGGGCAGTTTGAGATGGAAACGGGTGAGAAAGGTGTGAATGTAGATAGATAATTCCCTTACCATTTCATCTGAAAGGCCACATGATATTTTTTATCACTCTACCTTTTTAAACAATGTTGAAGAAAGATGAGATCTATTTAGAAGGTGGACGTTTCGATTGCTGGCTACACAAAAGTGACACAACAACACTATAAAACAGGGTAAGACTTTAATGGGTCTCCTAGAGGGAGAGAAAGCTGTTTATTAGTAGAAATGTACTAAACTACCTGCATTTGACAAAGTGCTAATGGAGGACAGTACTTCAGGAGAAACAAAGGAAAATGTCAATTAAAAAAAAAAAAAAGTAATGCCTGTCTGAGCTGTGAGTTGGTTGGGTTTGAGTTTTTTGTTGTTTGCTCTTAATGTGTTGTTATAAAAGCTTGAAAAGCTTTTGGTTTGTCTCTGTTGCCTCAGTTCTGTGCTTCTTCCCCCCCGTGCCTCACATTTCATTTAGACTGGAGGCTAATTTAATATTCTGGTCGAATGCTTTTTCTTCCATTAGGTTTTATCTTTCCTATTTTTTACAGAGCATCTTCCAATAAAAATGTGTCCAAGAACACAGTGCCTTACATTTATCAGCTTTCAGCTGCCTAACAAACAACTGATCAAATCACTTTATATGGAGGAGAACGATATTAGAATGGGTGCCAACCACGCGTGAGACCTTGCTCCCTAATAAGAGGGTATAATTTTGTTTGCTAAACCAGATAACCTGAAGAACATTTCCAAAACAGCTACAAAGCTTTCATTGTTTAAGACCTCCTTGTTGGTAGGCTGCTGTTGGTCGTGTGAGGATGACAGCATCCATCATCTGTTCAGGTTGGTGTTGGAATGAACACGGTAGCTGTGGTAGCTGCCAGGTGGCTGCTTTGCCTTCCTGGGAAATGGAGCTGTAGTGTTAGAGGCACATCTTGGGTCTTACATGCCTGCCTATAAAAAGCTTTCTTGTATTAGCTCTGTTTTGGGGTTTTTTTTTGTAGATGGTTCATATTTGCCCTCTGCTGTTATTTTAGTTGATGGCAATTGAAGCTGGCAGCCTAAACCAACTGGCTTTGCGTTGCCATACCTGCCAGTGATGTGAGGTCTCGGGTATCAGAATAGAGTGGGAAGAGAAGGAAGTTCCTAGTGACTGTAAAGTAACAGTGAAGTGGAAATTCCCTCTTCACAATAGTCTCATGCAAACTGGCATTTCTAAATGGTGGCTGTTGTGAAATAATAGGTACTAAGAGGTAGTAATACAGACTGGGGGTGAGTGGCTGGAGAGCGGCCTGGCAGAGAGGGACCTGGGAGTGCTGGTTGATTCCCAGCTGAACAGGAGCCAGCAGTGTGCCCAGGTGACACAGAAGGCCAACGGCATCCTGGCCTGGATCAGGAACAGTGTGGCCAGCAGGTCTAGGGATGGAATTCTGCCTGAAGCTGTGCCAGGGGATGGTCAGGTTGGATCTTAGGAAGCACTTCCTCATGGAAAGGGTGATGGAACACTGGGATGGACTGCCCAGGGAGGTGGTGGAGTCTCCACCCCTGGAGGTGGTTAAGGAAGGACTGGATGTGGTGCTGAGTGCCATGGTCTAGATGATGCCATGGTGTTGGGTCATGGGCTGGACTTGATCTTGGAGGTCTGTTCCAGCCTCAGTAACTCTGTGATTCTGTGAAATATTGAAATCACAGAGAGGCTGTTCTTTCCTCTGCATTGTCTCTCTGGAAATTGTTAATTGGCTGTTATTAGTGAATAGCTCCCAGCTATGTCAGACACATAGTCAGTGGGTTAAAAGATACCTAAGTACACAGACTTTGGAAACCAGTATCTAAAGTAATGGGTGCTTAACTTCCAGTGAACCTGCCACTTGCATACTTAGGTTTCTACCTATTTCAACATAATCTAGCCTTAGATATTCGTTCTTATTTTCCAAATGTTCCCTTGAAAATGAGACTGGGAAGATATTCAGGAAAGCAAAACCAGGCAGAGAATAAAATCCAAACAATTTTTTTTCCTTCTGAATCAAACATTCCCTATGCTCAGGTTACTGCCATGGGCCAGTAGCCCATATTTGGTCCTGTTCATCTGTGGTTATGGCTGTTTCACTGGTGCAATAAAATAGATGGGTTATAAGGTGTTCAACTAAGTACTTAAAAAATATAAACATGTATGTGTTAATTACATGGAGACTTTTTTATTTAACAAGAAACAAATCTGATACATTGCTAAAAAAAGGGAAGATTACAGCACATAGATTTCTTTTTTATATTGTTTATTTTTAAAGACTTATTCCCATGAAGAAAATAGACTTTTTTAGGGTTTTCAACATTCAATGTTGTATAATATTACAGTAAGGCACTCTTAAATTGCTTTTAGAAATCAAAGCTCTCCCCTTGTCTAGGAATCAACAAAGTGATTGTGGACAGTGTTCTGTACAGAATATTCTCCCCATGAAATTATTTCAACTCCTGAAGATACAGCAAGACTATATGCTAATTTAATGGTGGTTCAATTTCAAAAGGAAACTAGCTGTTCTATGTTTAGTTTCTGTCAATGGCATCTATACAAGCTTCATTTATAGACTTTTCATTAGATAAAACTAGCATGTAACAGAAACCCAAGCTGCGACTGCAGAACAGAATCTGTTTGCTCTCCTATTGCTGCTGGCTCTGAAGACCTAAAAAATAAAGAATGGGAAATGTGAGAAGATACCACCTCTAGGTAACAAGGTCTGATCCAAAGGTCGCTAACAGTCGGTGGGAGTCTGTCCATTTCAGAGGTTTTGAGATTTGTTCTTCTGAAACTGTTTCTCTTTGTCCAATATGGGAAAAGATAACATCATTTGACATCGACTAATTTTGCTTAGCAAGCATATCTAGCAGCTCTTTCTCTATGCCTTGGCTGCTCAGTTCATTTAAACTGTAGTATCTATGAACAATCTTTTCATCTGTGACAACCACCACCCGAAGCCCATGCGTATCTTCTCCCAGCTGACATCCTATTGCTGAGGAAACCACCATTTCCAGTCCTCTGTAGAACCCGCCAGCATTCCTATGGTAATGTCCAGAAAATACAGCTTCAATGCCTGTTTAAAAAGAGAGAGCATTTATTTAGTTAGCAATGGCAGTTTATGGCTAAGATGTGTTTACAGTGCAGTTATCTGCTGAGGCTTATACAGCTGCTTGGCTGCAAGGAAAGTTCCATAGCAAGTACAGCTACAGGTGTCATGGTTACTTTTATTCTTAATGGTTCATAAAACATAAAATTAAAAGTAAACCTTTTACCAGAACTTGCATTTTAAACAAATAATTAGTAAACAGCAATAAATAAATCTAATTGTAATAAATAATTAGTAAAAACTTTATTCTGTTCCACTAGCTCTCTTTAGGGTTACTGGACTCTGACTCCTTTATGCTTACGTGTTTGTCATCTTCCTACTTCTTTGGCTAGAAAGGAGCAACATTCTAGAGGAAGCAGAATAAATTTAGAATAAAACCTCATTCATAGATAACTGCCTAAAGAATGATGCTACTGAAACATGAGTTGAAAGCCACAGATTATGGAGATTAATTCACATGGAGAAAGTTCACTATGGAGAGCTAAAACCTGTCTACCCATGGCCAGTGACCTTAAAACAAACAAACAAAAGCCATAAAGATAATTTATAATCTTTTCTCAAAGACAGTGGGGTGTAATCACAGACAGACTAGAGAAAGGGACAGCAAAGATAACTAATAAACACAAGAGGCAGTCAGTTGTAATAAGAGGGGATGAAAGATGAGAGCACAGAATAAGGAAAGGTTGACATCCTGCAAGGGGATTCAGGCTTGGCAGTGAGATGAATTAACATCTACCTACTATGGGGTAGAAACAAGGTGAGTTTATGCTGATTTCCTCTGTATTTTTAGTGACTTAATCCTGTTCTCTTTCCTTTTTTTTTTTTATATATTTATATTTTGGACTGTATTGGAGTAAAAAATCACTCTGTTATAAAGTTGAAGGAAATACATGTAATCAGTTGCAGGAAACAGCCACAATATGCTATATGGAAAACTTCTGGGTAGGTTGCATGCAAGTATCATCCAAGCTTGGTCAGGAGTAGAAGAAAAACTAAATGACAAGCAGCAGCAAGTAACAAGGACAAACTTCACAGTGAAGGGTTTATAACTGTCACAGTTTAGGGTGAAATAATAATGATAATAATAACCAGTATCAATCCCAACCCAACTGCATCACCGTCACCACTGGAGCAGGCACTGGGAAAGTCCCAGACTGGGCCCAGCAGCAGATGGGAACTGTGGTGTAATTGCCATCAAGGGGCGTTGGGTTCAATGCTGCTTTTGTATATATTTGTAGATTCCAGTATTATTTTCATTTTCACTCAAGCTGTTCTGGTTTCCTTTTCTAATCACTGAGTCTCTCTCCCTTATTCCCTTATTGGGGAGGGAGGGGGGTTAACAGAGCATCTGTTACAGGTCTACAGGGCTGCCCTCACCCTAAACCATGACAGATTTATTGGCACCCAACATGGAGCACGATTGGAGCTCTGACAGATTGCCCAAATGGTTCAAATTCCAGTTTGCTGACTTCCGAGAGTATCACCTTTTTTTCCTTAGCGTCTTTAAGAACTGGAAACTAAACCAGACTGCCTAAATGATGTCATTTCTGAGACCAGCATGAGTTTGTGTCTTTAGAGTTTTTTTCAGAGTTAAATTCCATGCTGTTCCTTAGGTGCCTTATGCATTGTTACTGTTGGCTTGTTCTGTTTATCTGCAAGCTCTCGGTTTTGGGCGCTTGCTGAAAGCCACTGCTTTGCTGTGGTGTTTGTCACTGATTTATGTCGCACTGAATTGGGCAGTGAGGGTGTTTCTGTACTACAGGCATTACACAGTGGATTTTATTACTAAGAATACTTTGGTTTTATCTTGGGAAGCCATATGGTTTCCTGGCATGCAAATCTGACTCCGCCAGATTTTTAGAAATCTATTAATTTGTGAGGACTGGGGACATGGCTATTACTGAAATGTTATAATAGCATTATTTTCTATTCTCTTTATTATGTGGCATCTGATCACTCCTCAGTGCCGTTGTCATGTCAGGCAGCCACCAAAACCACAGAGTGCATGCTGCTTCCCTGGGAGGTTCCAGGAAACGCTCGCTCTGTAGTTATCCGGACTTCATGAGGCTTTGTGACACGCAGGTGATGTGCTGCAAATGCTCAGACTCCACGAGCTCCACCCCCTTACCCCCACCACGAGCCCTGTTGCCGTGCCAGCTCCAAACCAACGCCACACCTACTCTGTCTCTGCAGGCCTCCCCAACTGCTGCTTCAGTTCTTAAAACAACTCCCACAACAAGCACCAAAGCTGTTGCTACTCCAGCAGCAAAGCCGGCAGCTACACCGCAAGCTACTGTGACACCTGTACGAGGTGCTCCCGGGAGGAAAGGAAAACGAACAAAACAGCCAAATCCAGCAACGGAGCAGGGAGAGGGTCCTTCCCAGGCTGAATCAGAGTACGAGTCAGAACCAGATGTGAAGCCTGATGCCCCTGCAACTGGAAAGAAACAGCTAACACAATCAGATCGCCCAGGGTGGCCAGATGATGATGGAGTGGGGCCTTCTAAAGCAAATCCATCAGATGCAGAGGTTCCCACCAAACCTTTATCGATGAAGAAGCAAAACCCAAGAAAGGACTATAGCCATCGTGAAGGTGAGCCACTGACCACCTGGCTCCAGTGCTGGGATACTGGGCTCAAGTCCCTCGAATTGAATGGTAGGGAAGCCAGGCAGTGGGGTCCCTGACCAGAGATGGAGGCACTGAACAAGAGCTTTCTTGCAAGAAAGAGCAACACTATCAGTCTTTGGAGGCTACTCTTGTCAGCTGTGGACAGTGTAATCCCTGTGAACTGCACACACGCTGTTAACCAGGTAAACCATGTGAACCTGGTGAACAACACAAAGCCACTTGCCAGTGGTGGACACTCCTGTCCTGCCTAACCTTTCAGAGGAGTCTGCCCTGTGGGTAAGGTGAGAGCTGAGGATCAAAAGGTGCCAACTGCTACTGAAACGGTGCATTGACAACAATATCCCACCAACAGATACCACGTAGCTCCTATCCAGAAGCTGATTCCTCAGCTAGAGAGTCAAGGAGTGGTTAGTAAAACGTGTTCAATGAGAGATCCAGTTTTGGGGAATCAAATGGCAAGATGGGCGTTGCCAGACCCAATGGATGTGGTTAACAAAATAACAGCAGTGTCCCCACCGACTAACAAAAAGGAAACAGAAGCCTTCTTAGGGGCTGTGGGTTCCTGGAGAATGCATGTTCCTGGCTAGAGTCAGATTGTAAAACCTCTCTATGAAGTGACTCGAAAGAAAAACAATTGTAATTGGGGCCCTGAACAAAACCAGGCCTTGGAACAGATCAAACGAGAGACTGTACATGCAGTAGCCCTCAGGCCTGTGCAGACAGGGCAGGTGACCCTAAACAGGCCAACAAAGTATTCCATCCCACATATGGCATACTTGCTATAAAGCTGAGGGATCCTGAGGGTCTCATGCCTCTTGGCCTGCTTTCTTGGCTTTGCTCGACTTGGCTCAGGTCCTCTTCTGGTTTCTTCCTCAGAGCATCTGAGAAGGACTTTGTCCATTCTGCCTCTGATCCCGATCTGTGTGTTCCTGAATCCGGTACCAGAATCCAGCTCCTGAACTCATCTCCCATCTGCTGTGGGGTCCAGTTTGGGAGTATCCCAGTGCCTGCTCCACAGCATCAGTGGTGATGGTGATGTCATTACCATCAGGGGGGGTTGGGTTCACAGGACCACAGGATGTCAGAGGTTGGAAGGGACCTTGGAGATCTTCGAGTCCACCCCCCTGCCAGAGCAGGACCATCTAATCCAGCACAGGTCACACAGGAACACAGCCAGGTGGGGTTTGAACATCTC
>JANHFX010021911.1:0-20739 GCA_027560015.1 Chloroceryle amazona | reverse complement strand
ACAGCCTTCAGGTGTCTCTGCCAATCCTCCCAGCTTTGTGTCCTCAGCAAACTGGCTGAGAAGACTCTGTCCCATCAGCAATGTCATTGATAAAGATGTTGAACAGGACCGGTTTGATACTGGTTTTGTATGTATTTGTACATATTGCATTATTATTATTTTCATTTTCATTCCAGCTGTTCCAGTTTCCTTTTCTAATCACTGAGTCTCTCTCCCTTATCCCTTTTCTCTTCCCCTTTGGGGAGGGAGGGGGGATAACAGAGAGCATCTGTTATAGGTCTAAGGGGCTGCCCTGACCCTAAACGTACTTTGAAATCCTTGGTTGAATCATTGTTCAATTAGCCAAACAAATGTTTAAAGAAGTCCAATCATTCTTCCCCTTCTCTCAGAATACAATAATTCCATTCATTCATTCAAAAAAAAAAAGTCATTCTCATCTCAAAAGCAGGGATTTTTACTTTTTTCTTTCTTCTGTCTTGCAAGCATAAAGAACTAAACTGGTAGCAGGGCTATTCACTACTCTGAATCTTTACAGGTCAAATTTATGCTACCAAATGTATTATTTTAATCAAATGTTTTTATTACTACAAAAATAATTAAAGCTTGTTTAGTCTCACGAGGCAAAAAGTAAAGAAAAAGTAATTTTGATGCTGAGAACTTGTCCATCCTGGGTAAGTTTGTAAAGCCATTAATAACAGAGTTGAGAACCTACCTTCTTCCTAAGGGGATGTGCTATCGTAGACAAGCATTTTGTTTTCAGGTTCTGCCACTGTCCTTCACCACTGAGCCAATCTGTGCACTGCTGATAGATCAGCTAAGCACCAGAGTGAACAGCATTTGTAGCCTGGCAAACTCATCAGCTTTCTCCATAATTTAACAAGATGCACATTTTATTTTGAACAAGATTGTCAAGTTAGTATAAATAGCTAATTTTACAAACAGGTTTGGGGATTAATTTTTGGCAATGCTCTAAGATCCTTGGATTTGAGACTATTACACCTTCCTGAAGCTGTCTCTAATGCTATTTTATACTGTTGTGAAACAGGAGAATTAATGTACCAGATGGCTGAAAATACTGGGAATTTTTTTTGTTTTGTCATCAAGTACAAAACGTGTAAATTAATTTTATGTTTTGTTACAGAAAGTGTTGACTGACAATGCTGTTTGTGACAACTCAGAAAGTTTCAAAGTATTTAGGTGTAATTTCTCTGTTGAAAGACCATAGGGTGTGTGCTCCTTATTCATAAGGACACTCGGGTGGTTCTACCTAGAGCATCTGAAAATAAATTAATACCAAGTCACTCAAAACCCACTATTCCCTGACAACTCTGACTAGATAGATGGCCATCAGGTTATCAAATTAACTGGCTACTTTATGAAATGGAATCTTTCCTATTAGTTTGCTACGTTGCCTAAAAACCTGCTGTGCTGTAATAGAAAAATATTTCATTGGCACTATTCTATAGATGCTGCAACTTGCTGAGGATAATTTGTGTTTATATTGAAAAATAAGATAACAAGCAAAGGTCGAGATGTCTGCCTGTTACTGAGGAGCACAGCAGAGAAGTGTGGAGCACACACATGGGGACAAGCGCCAGCAGCTGTGGGCTGTGGGAGGCCCCACTCGATGCCACTCTACTCGCTCACCACTTCAGGCTCAAAGCTATCCTTAAACAGCAGCACTGATAACTGCCTTTCCAAATATTGGTTTTATCAACACAGAACAATAAGCTACTGTAATGATAAGCAGGGATGA
Organism: Chloroceryle amazona; assembly: GCA_027560015.1. Taxonomy (NCBI): domain Eukaryota; kingdom Metazoa; phylum Chordata; class Aves; order Coraciiformes; family Cerylidae; genus Chloroceryle; species Chloroceryle amazona. Next base: position 18,983 of record JANHFX010021911.1, on the reverse strand, counting down.
CACTATTATGACACCACCAAACTCCAACTGTTGTTTTTCACCTACCCCTGTTGAAGAATACCACCACACACCAGGTTAGAGGCTGACCAGCTGGAAAGCAGCTCCATGGAGAAGGACCTTGGAGTCCTGGTGAACAGCAAGTTCTCCATGGGACAGCAGTGTGCCCTTGTGACCAGAAAGGCCAATGTTGTCCTTGGGAGCATACAGAAGAGTGTGGCCAGCAGGCCAAGGGAGGTTTTTCTGCCCCTCTACTCTGCACTGGTGAGACCACATCTGGAGTACTGTGTCTAATTATGGGCTCCCCAGTTCAAGAGGGACAGGGAAATACTGGAGAGAATCCAATGGAGGCTATGAGGATGATTAAGGGACTGGAACATCTCTCTTAGGAGGAAAGGCTAAAAGACCAGGGACTGTTTAGTCTGGAGAAGACTTGAGAGTGGATCTTATGAATGTTTACAAACAATCTGAAGTGTGGGTGTCAAGTAGAAGGGGCCCATTTCTTTTCAGCAGTCCCACGGTAGAAGGAGGGGCAACTGTCACAAACTGGAACACAAGAAGTTCCACCTCAACATGTGAAATAACTTATTCCCTGTGAGGGTACCAAAGCCCTGGAACAGGCTGCCCAGGGAGGCTGTGGAGTCTCCTACTGTAGAGACTTTCCAAACCCACCTGGCTCTGTTCCTGTGTGGGCTGCCCTGGGTGACCCTGCTCTCTCAAGGGGGTTGGACTTGATGATCTCCAGAGGTGCCTTCCAATGCCTACCATTCCATGACTGTAGGATCTACTCCAGCAATCTAACATTCCGTGCTTAACACAAAAGGTAACACATGCTGTTCAAGTGGTAGGCCAGAGAATGGGTAATCTGTGAGATGCTATAACCTTAAATGACATTAAAGCAAACAAACAAAATGCCAGCAACAAAGGATTTTGCCTTCAGACAGCAGAAATTCTGGAAAAGAGTAGAGACGATTTAAAGGCATAGAGCTGGGATTACGAACACACTGTAACTACATGGCAAATCCTTTTTTCTCTCGCCAGAAAAGCCTTCCACCCTTTACCCTGCAGCAGACTCAGACCTCTTACTGGTAGAAAATACAGAAACTAGGCTCCAACTACGGTTACAAATTAAGCAGCTTGGAAAGCAAAATATAAATTATTCTTTTGTGTGCCTGGTAAAAGCAACGTGGGCTTTCAGATTTCAATATCCAAACCCTTCTCAAATAGCAAATGGCTGAGGGAAGAGAAAAGAATGAAGCTACCTTTACACTGAACAGTGGTATATGGGCACTGTCAGCTAGAGCTTGCCTGTTACCCTAGTTTAGTTTATCAGTACTAATTCTCTTTGCTGAGCATAACTTGCCTGTCTCTGAGTTACACTTGTAAGTCAACATAACCTTGAGCGCTTGCGTTGATGCAGGAACCTAGTAAATCAGTTTGGGCTTTTGGGGGTTGTTTTCAAATCATAGAACTGTAGAAATGTCTGGGTTGGAAGGGACCTCCAGAGGTCATCTATTCCAACCCCCTGCTGAGAGCAGGTTCATCCTCAGCTAGAGCAGGGTGCTCAGAGCTCTGTCAGCCCCACCTTGAACGGCTCCAGGGATGGGGCCTCAACCACCTCCCTGGGCAACTTGTTGCACTATTCTACCACCCTCATGGTAACTTCACAAAATCCTGTAACACACCAAATCACAATACCTCAAAAGACAATGGTGGAACATAAAAGCCCCGTGAGAGGCTTTTTGCAGAGATACTGAAGTTTACAGATATTACTTGGGTCCTTTAAATCATAATAGGTTTTATAATTGATGCTAGGCAGTTTGAAAGTGAGCAGTCATTTCTGTCATTTCTCTACTCCTACCATGTTGCAGTTTATTACAGTGACTAATGTAACATATTTAAGCTATTCAAGCAGCAGAACTGTTTCTTTCTCATTATATGCACACCTAGCCAAACCGTGAGGCCCCCCTTCTGCAGTGACAGACAGAACTTGCCCATCTAGTGCCATTTATGGTGTAGCTGACATTCTCTTTTCTTGCTTCCTAATACAGAGAGCAAACTGACTATTGTGGGACCTTTACATATGACATCCTACTCCTTAAAGTGGGACCCATCTTGCCAGGTAGCACTGTTTTCAAAAGAGCAGAATCTGGTGGGCTAGCAGAGGATGCTGTGTAGCCAAGACTGCCTCCTGCAGCCTCTGAGTTAAGGCATTTGTGGGGAGAGCATAAAACACATTAATGTTACCAGTTTGCTTTCAGCTTGGAGCTGCCTGGAGTAGATCCACTTATGCAGCAGCTTCCTGTCCTTCAAGTGCTAGCAACATTCATTCTCAGACACACATACATCATGGACGTGACTGTACCTTTGTCTTTGCTGGCAGAGGTGAAGCAATGGATAAATGAAGGCCCAAGGACTGAACGTTTAGGAACCTAACCTGCTATAGACACATCCCAGTGAAAATTCTGTCCAGACTTCAACTTTCAGGTACTCTTTATTTCCAGGGCTAATATTAATTCTTGCTATTGTTGTGTTACAATATGTTACAGAGAGTCACAGAAGGGTTTGGGTTGGAAGGGACCTTAAAGATCACCTTGTTCCAGCCCCTCTGCCATGGGCAGGGGCACCTCCCACTAGAGCAGGTGCTTAAAGCCCTGCCCAGCATGGTCTTGACCACTTTCAGGGATGGCACATCCACAGCCTCTCTGGGCAAAAGCTTGAGCAAACCAACAAACAGGTCACTGCTGTGTAAGTCTGGCTGATGGTGTTTTTTCTCCAATAACACTTTTTTTGTTCACTCAACTGCATTCCCCTCACTTTTGTTAGCTAGCATAAGAAGGGAATCTGAATCACTCAATGCGATTAATACTAAGATGACAAGCAGGCAATTTACTTTGCTCTTGCTTTTGATCTTACACATAAAATGAATCTTGGTGATGTATGTTCTCAAATTTAATTTATTCATTTCGGATGGCTTTTCTGAAGTAATACTGTCAAGGTAGAGGAGTGATTTAGTTTTAATCCCTGGTTTCTGAAATAGCAGTTGTGAAAAGCTTTGACATAAAAGCTGAATGAAATACTAAAAAAAAATGTATAAATGTCCAGAGGATGGCACCTTCACAAACATTCAGTATTTTATTTTTTATGGAAGACCTAGTGATTTGAATTTAAATGTGACTGGACGTTTCACAGCATCTATTAACCAAAAACCCAGGATCCATTACTGTAGGGTACTATTCATATCTAATGGATTATTCATTATAAAGATATATTAAAAAAAAGGAGGGGGAAGTAAAATCAGAATTAAGTAAAAAATTGCACAGCTAGTTACTATAAAAAAACCCCAACAACCTGCAGAACAAAACACACACACCACCTCTGCGATCAGCATCGCCTGATGCCAAACTGCACAACTACAACAGAGTATCTGAAAGGGAAAAAAGGCCTTGAACTGCTCCATTCATTTTTGATCAGAACAGGACTAGAAGCCTTTTAATTTTAATTTGGATTTAATTTTTAATATTTTAATTTGGATACCTTCTTCTAAGACAAAAACATGATGCGAACACTTCGCTCATGGTTCCTATTGCAGGAATTCAAAACCACCTCTGCAGACTTTCTCCTCTCCCTCCCTTATTATTTCCAGTGTCTTCCTTCTAAAGCCAGCTCACCAAATAAGCAGCCATCACAATAGCTTCAGCAAACTCCTGTTGATTGGCATCTCAGTTTAATAGCTCTGGTAAAATCAACCATTTTTACCAGCGCTTCCCATTTTCTCTCTTTTCTTGGTTCTCTCTCCAAGCTTTGTGAATCAAAACAGCAGAGGTGCTTTTCTTACAGAGCTGGTGTAACAGGTCCTGTTAAACTGACTCCTTGGCCAGAGTCAGGCCAACAGAATAAGGAAAGAGATCTAAAGAGATCTCTAAAGAGATCTAAAAATCTCAGATCTCCAAGATTTGTTTTGGATGCTTCATGGAAAAGAATGCATGAAATAATCACCACCTCTTTCAGGCCTGCTGATAATTGAAAAAAATGTGAAAGAAAACTTTAGCTACCCCAGTAGCTAAACAACAGCACGCTGTTGATTTTAGTTCTGACAAGAACCAGATGAGAAACCAGTTCATTATATGAAAAGAAACTACATAGTGAATAAGATGTGGAAAGCAGTTTGTCTGTTAGCAGAAGCTAATGCTGTTCTATGGAATTTTAAATATGCACCATCTTCTTCCCACAGTTTATCAGCCTCCTAAACAACAGCTCTGCAGCACCAGGGAAAAGGGGCAGCATGATTCTGACATAACTGCACTGTAAGAGAACAAAGGCATTTTAGCTGTGTCTCATGGATCATTCCCCTAAGAGTGACTGCAGCCCAGTCTTAGCTTATTGTGAAGTTGCATTATAAACATTATAAAATGTCTTGATTTTATTGAAAGGCTACCTTTAGGCATCTTGCTATTGCTGTTTGCTTTATTAAACAGACATCAGGTATATTCCACAACAAAGCAACAGCAAGATTTGGTGAAATACATCTGTTTTCCTAAATTCTTGAAAAATTTTGTTTTCTAGTTTGATTAAAGAATTACAGGCTCTGCCACAATCTCAAAGGATATCTACCTGCAGTGACTACAGAAATCAAAATAGGTTAAAACAGGATGAAAAGTAATGCACTCACATCTATCTTGAAATATTAAAAATTATTTCATAAAGAAGCCTGCACATAGGAAACAATTTTGCTTACACAGTCAGATGATACTGGACTGGAATTCAGACTCAAGCTTGTTTAAATTCCTGAGATGTCTGACTCCAATTTCTATAGTTACACTCACTTCCCTGGCTTCTTTCTTTGAATTCAGAAATTGTTTTCCAACTCTATTTCCTAACATACAAAAACCACTTTGAGGCAGGTTTGCTGTGTCCAAAAAGCAACTGGCCCAGCCTCAGCTGGAAATGAAACTGCTCAACCCATCCCTATGGACAGTGTAAAAATACTGGGAGAAAATTACCAATATAAAAATAAACCAACTAAAAGCAAGCAGATTTTCCAAATTAGGAAGAGAATGCCTGGAATAATCAGCATAGGCAATCAGTAGCATGCTTGATTTAGACAGTGCCTTCGATTAAATAAATGCTTTTCTCAGCAAAAGCAAATGAGACTGTAAGAGGAGAAAGCCAAATGAGTGCAATATGAATGACATAATAAATATGTAATGGGGACAATACAGACCTTGCTTCTCCACCCATGCCCTGTGTAAAAAATTTGTGGGGAAAAAAGTGGTTCTGAGTAATGAAGTTTATTGCACGGTCCAGATATTCATCCTTTAAGTGCTGGTTAATGAACTATTTTTTACAGTAACTGCAGATACAAATCAATGCTCACTGTATTTCATTTACAGATTTATGACTCCCAATACAGATTAGAGGTGAAGTTCAAAGAAAACAGAAAGGGGCATTTCTTCACATTAAGTGGAGAGTTTTCAGAACTCAGTGGAACAAAACTATAGAAGTCACTGAATTGCACTATACTGAACACATTAATATGTCACAGTAAGTCCCCGAGAGAAAAACTGTTAGGGATAGGAAGAGCCTTTGGAAGAAATACCCTTATGCACTTGCTGTCTGGTGGTCTTTGCAAGGGTTTGGCTCACAGGAGAAGCAGAAGGCTGGGCTATAGGGTTCACCATTCTGCTCTAGTTACTCTGCTGTTACCTGTTTGAAGATTAATGGTAAAATTAGGTTTAAAGTAGAATTACACTTCTCTAAAGAGAACTGTTTTTCTGGCCAAACCTCTCTCTCAGTCAAGGACACCAGAAAGAGAATAGGTTTCTAGCAAAAGCTGATCCTACACAAATTTGTCTCTAAGCTGCAGGAGCTACAGAGGAGCAGCCAAAACTGGAAGCAAATACGTGGAGAAGCAGTTCTGTAAAGAAATTAAATTACATTGAGCAAAAAAGCTGAATGTTATCACCACTCCAGTATCCTTTCAGAGCTTTTACAGGCAGGACAAAGTATGGACTACCTAGGCACGGGGAGATGCTGCCATAAGAGATGCGTGCGTGTGTGCACACCAGCACACATGTATGTGTGGACAGGGGAGTTTCAAAAGGCAGGGTTTCTGGCAAATACAACCACTGGATAAATTCAGGTGGGTAAAGTGATCTTGAGCACTTCCCCCAGAGTATGAATCACAAGCTGGCTTTTCTTTCTTCCTTTCACTTGCAGCATACAGCTGCTTTCTGAAGTGCTGAGCAACGTGGTCAGTCCAATAGTAACACCTGTCCCAAACACAATTTTACACTCAAAAATGATGTTACTTCAGCTTCCTTACAAGAGCACACATTAACCACAGACATTTTTTTCTGTACCTTTTTTCTCCCCTAGGCAAGCAGTGTACATCATTTTTTCAAGACTCCAGTGCTATGAAGAGAAGGACAATATTTAATAGTCTTTGTAAACAAAATCTTTCGTGAGGAATAAAATTGATTTTCTCTTATTGCAATTTGAGAGAGCTCACACCTGCCAAGCGGGTGTTACAGCAGCAAGCAGAGATGTGAAAGCATCAGTTGCAGCGCTGTTACCAGAACTGTTCAGTGCTCAGGCAGTTCTCAGACCCTATTCTCAAAAAAACCCCAGTCATTTCCCACCAAGAGAGCTCCTGTAGAAGTAGATAGTCCCACTGGTAAGTGCAACACCCTCCATTTCATCACCTCTTCAGTCAACCTTAAATAACAGCACATAATGCGGAGTTATTTTGTGCAGCCCTTTGGAAGCTCTGTGCTAGCCTGCCTTCTTCATCAGAGGAGTTGTGGGAATAACACAGAAGTGAAAAATTAGAATTCACAGCACATAGCTCTATAAGAATTTAAACAAAAATATGCCACGCACTGTTTTGCAAACACGATCCTGCAAACTTGCAGAAAAACTCTTCCTTCCATGTGGTTTGTAGAGTAAAGAATCCAGAGCTTGATGCAACTGGTGGTCAGGGGGTCTGCATAAGTGGGAGACACAAGATGACTTTGAAAAGTACATCTATGTCAAAAGTATTTTTATATAGGGCAACACTGAATAGAGCCAGATAGAGAAGGATCTGTCTCACTTGGTTTTCCTATATTATCAGAGGAGAACCAGCAGGCAGAGCTAGGGGGTGATTCCAGATCACCTCAGAGTGCTGCTCTGAGTCAGTCCTTACAGGTGCCCCCTCCTTAGAAGGTCACTCTGTGCTGCACGTTAATTTTTATGTCTTGTGACCTTTCAGTGGAATTATTTCCTGGGTTTGCTACTTTTTCCATTTGAAAGTGAAGCGTTCTCAGAGTCCCAAAACAAATCCCAAACACTCCTGGCTTGCCATGTGTTCTAAGGATCCAAAAGAAGTTTTTATCAACCAAAACCACAGGCCAGGGCATAAACCAGGAAAAATTTAAAATTTCAAAATGTTATCTAAGAATAACAATTATTGTCATTACAGACTGTACCAAATAAATGTAATCTGTACTTGCTGCTGAATTCCTGGGAAAAAAAAAAAATCAAAAAAATAATCAAAAAATCACCTCCCTACTTCTGCTACTCTCACTATTTCTAATAGAGGCCAGGATGTCATTGGCTTTCCTGGCCACCTGGGCACACTGCTGGCTCATGTTCAGCTGCTTGTCAATTAGAAACCCCAGGTCCTTTTCTACCAGCTCTCCAGCCACACTTCCCCAAGCCTGTAGCCTTGCACGGGGCTGTTGTGGTCCAAGTGCAGGACCTGGCACTTGGCCTTGTTGAAGTTCATACCTTGTACCTGGGGAACAGTCTTAGAAAGTGCTGTTCTTACAGAGTGACACAAAAGATATCGAATATGATCAATGTACCTGTATTATGAGTTTATAATGTCAAGGTTGAGAGAGACTGATGTACCTCATCCAAGTTGAGGGTATTTAAATTAAGTTTAGTACTGAGAAAGAGACACAAAAGTGATTTCGGTGTGCCAGAGATGGTTTTTCAGGACAGAAAAATCTTCAAAAGATTTTAGCCCAACAAAAATATCCCGAATTTCAGATGATAGAAAAGAAGTCTTCAACATCCTAAGAAAATGCTACTGGAATGAGATACATAAGAAAAAAAGTGTGTCTTCTGTTACATAAACTGCTTATTTGAAAAACTTACCCCTTACGTTTATCAAAGCCACATGACATGCTGAGCAGATTTTTTTACATCACTACTCTATTTTCCCTACAAAACTATAAGCAACCCTTTTTATATCAGCACTCTACAATTCTTGAAAGCTGAATATGCATTTCACACAGCAGAGTCGAGTGACTCCAGAAGATCTCCAAGATAGGAACATCAGGTCAGCTCATTTACAGTTCTTGCACACAGTTTTTTTTCTGTACTTACTTTTTGCATATAGAGGAGACTAAGTTTTGACAACTGAGGCTAAACTTTCTGAAGTTATACAAATAAGCTTTCAGAAATGTATTTTCACGTAAATTATAAACTACATTCTCAACTGAGTTGATCAAGGACAATACTTCTTACAATGCATTTAAAGACAGAATGGGCTAGCAGGATTTCTTAGGCATGCAGTTTACAAGTGTAGTTTAACTTTGCATAGTAGTAATACATATTTACAAGTGCCAGATTTTCAACTTACACGTATTTGTCGTAAGGACATGATTTTATCTTTAATTAGCCCAACTGTTAAGGACACTTCTAATGTGAGAAGTGTAATTCAGTATTTTGTACCAGATGTAGCTTCTACAGCTAGTCTTGTATCTCTGCTTGTAATGAGTGGACTCTTAAATCCAAAACATTAAGATGTAAGTGATGAGAAGAGAATAACTACAGAAGAACTGGGCTCTGAATTTAAAGTAATTTTCTGAAATTGCACCTGTGCAGAATCACCATACTTTAAGTATCTACCTACACATATCCACATGAATTTCTTTGTTCATGGAAAGACCTGAATTACTACTTTGTCCTTCCTTGCCTGTATAACCAGGTAAGTTATGGTTCTGTGTCTGATACTTCTAAAAAAAGATGAGCACTGGGCTAGTTCCAGCTTGGATCTGGGGTTATCAACAACTGAATAGGATGCCCATCTAATGATGTTGCATTGCCAAACACAGCAGCCTCTAAAACATACTCATTCTACTCATTTTTTTCATAAGTATGCAACAAACCTTCAAAGCAGTTGGAAACACTGAGTCAGAAAGTGAGAGCAAAAAGAAGGAAGAAGTGGTGACAGGTTGGGGGAAGAAGAATAGCAGCAGCATAGTGGACTCATTAACAGGCAGGCATTATCTTCTTCCAGATTAAACAGCTATACCAAATTTGTAAATTAAGTGCCATAAGGGGTTAGCCTTCTTAAGCTGCAAGTCATAATTAAAAAAAAAAACCACCAAAAAAAAAACCCCACAAGCAAAAGCTAAGTAGATTGGGATTTCTTTAGCAATAGTTTGTATTTTAATCCACCAAGAATGTAAAGGGAACAGGGGAAAAAACAATGTTATGTCTAACGATATGCTGAAATTGATTCTCCTCTGGCAAAGCAGAGAGTCAGAAAGTGACTGGTGTCACTGCATACCTGTGCATCTATCCTGCCATGATAACTGCAACCCACTGGTAACATTCGTGGCCTCACAAAGACTGTTCTTTAATTGAATAATAAAATGAAAATGGAATGCACCTGTTGCTAAGGAAACTGCGAGCCAACTTTTGAGTCAGATGATTTTTCTCAGCATTCTGAGCTACACTGAGCTGCTTGCTTTCTGTAATCATTTCATTAGCAAAATGTTTGATTATTGGATTGCAAACATCACCTATTGACTCATTTACTTATTATAAAACAGCAAGCAAAAGATCAATGTTTTAACATATCAATGAAGGAAACAAAGACCACATCACTCCAGGAGGATTTTTAGGGATGGCAGCAATGGACACAACAGGAGATGATGGAGGGAAGGTAAAAATGGGCTGTTGACACAGAAAGGAGCTTGGGAATTTCTTCTGTATCGTTGTCTTGTATTGCTGGCTTCTCATTCTCTCTACCCCAGCACGTGAAAGCTGCCCAACTTTTGCTTAAGCTTCTGGTCACACATTTGGAGAATCAATCTGCAATACCCCTCTAAGAAACGGGATAATTTAACAATGAATGTTATAATGATAACATTTTGCATCATTTATTTTACCTCTTGGTTAATTATATTCCCAGTACTGGGTTGCCAAACGTTAGGAAACCATTTTGGCCCAACTGACTGGAAACAGTAGGAGATTCAGAGCTTGGAAATCAGGGTAGTTTTGGATGAGTCCAGGCTTACCAATGATATGATACATTAGGAACAATATCATAAACAATTTGCATTGTTCAGTAATCCAAATAATGTGCTCTCTTATAGATACAGAGGAAATGATGCTCCAATGCAACGATGTCAGGCTGGCAGAAAATTGGGAATGCAATTATCAGGAAACCATAGGAACAGCAGAGAGGAGTAACTGTACTGGGGCTGGCTGGGTGGTGTTCAAGCATCAGCAAACAAAGCTAAGGGATTTGGTACAATAGACTTGTTTAGGGATGAAGGGCAGGTGGAACACATCCCAGAAATGGCCCCTGTTTGTGATGGGTATGCAAAGGATTGATCTTAGCAGAGCGAGACTCTGTTCAACACTGAATAGATTTTCAGTGCTCTTAGTTTAAAATTGACAACCTCCAAGGTAATTCTGAATTCCGTTTCCATGTTTTATGTAAAACATAAATCCTGTATTTTTTTTCCTGGGGCAACCCCTGATCTTTCACTCCTTAGGAAAAACTCAGGTTCTCTTGCATCGTGGAATCCTTGCTATTTATTTGAAAGAATTTTTTTTCCCCCCCCTTTTTTTTTTTTAACTTTTTACTTAGAGTTTCACTTTTTTTAATGCTTTTTACAGGTGATTAGATTCAGTTGATAATTTTGACCTATGGGGAACAATGTGGCTTTTAGGCAGTAATCTAAGTTAGTGTCTTTTGTCTGGCAGCACAGCCATTAAGAATTTGAAACTAAAATTCAAAAATAGGAAAGTTTGAGAAAGTACCTGCTTTTTGAAACTTTTCCATTATCTCTTGGCGAACTCCTTTCTCCAAGTTGAAATAACTGTGGTCTTCATCTGGTTGTCTCAGAAACAGAGGGATATGCTGAAATACTATTATATGCTTGCTTTTCTGTTTTTCAGCAACAGACAGTTGCTCATTGAGCCACACATCCTGGGCTTGTTTTAACTCGGGGCATTTGGAAGAATCAAAATATAACTGAGAATTCAGCACAAGAAAGAAAACTCCTCCAACCCAAAAGCTGAAGTAGTCACTTCCCCAGTTCTGGCAATAATTATCTATTGTTTCTCTTGTTGGAGTATTGCCTATATCGTGATTTCCACTGACAAATACCAATGGTATGTCCTGGTCAATCTGCTTCAGAACATTCTTTAAGTCTCGTTCTTGGTCTTTTCTCCACTGGGTTCCTATAGGAAAAAAAAAAAACAAACAGCACATTTTAGTGTTTATGCTATTCTTTGCTACCCTCATTGTTAGATTTGGCTTGTGTAGTAAGAATAGTAAGAAAATATTCTGTTAGATGTGATCATGACAATAGGGAGAGATCTAGAATACATCTTCACTTTAATATTGTACATCCAACTCAGCCCTTTCCCTCCCATTTCTTTCCATCCCTTATCAAGTACTCAGCCATTTCCAGTAAGCCTTTCAGTGAGCTTTTCACTCAGCCTTAAGCCAGGTTCTGGACAGGAAACAACAGATAGCACAGCAGTAAATGATACAGTGGTCAGTGGTTTGCACCAAAAGCTTTAGCAGGCTGCTTCTGATCATCTACAGACTGATGATGTGGTGAAAAAAATGCAGCAATCTTGGGTGGTGCAACAGCTTTACACAAGGGTAAAGCCAGGTTAAATTCTGGGTTATATTTTATGGCTTGCAAGGGAATTAAGGTGAGTTGTTTGGGGTTTTTTTAATTATAAAAACTACTGTAAACAGCAACAATACAATTAGTGTCTTGTGGCAACTGATTTATGCAATGAGTCTGTTTTAACAATGACCACAGAATTCATTTCAAAGAAAGCTAATTGTGTACTTCACTAGTTTATCCCACATCTCTTTATATTAATATGCATACCCAGACAGTTACTCTTTGGGTTGTCAGAAATCTGTATTTCTATAGGAGAGTTTATCAAAACGTTCAATTAATTTACAACCACTGAAAAAAAAGTAGAAAGGATTTTAAAAAATAACAGTTATTTTATTCCAACAGTGACAGAGGTTTTTCTTAAGTCTTCTAAAGGGTAATCTTTAATAAGAGGCCACTGATGTTTATTATTAATGAATTAAATTGAACATTGATAAATTGTACTCTGTCCTGCAAGACGTAACATTTGTCTAAGACAGGCCCATTACACAAATAACAACTGTATTTTGGAGCCAAGGATTTGTAACAGGATTTTTGCAAGCACTCTGAAATAAGCTTTGTAACACATACATTTGCATACAGGTCTATACAAATCAGTCACCGTGCATTTCTCAGCTGTGTTCTGGTTTTGTAAGTACATGTATATATTATACAGAGAAGTTTTAGAGGGATTCCTTCAATGTAACTGAGAGAAAAGAATTTCTCTCCATGTTTATTCAAAACACTTATAATCAAAAACCTCACCCTTACTATTAGTAGCAGACATTTCAGTTCCTTTTCCATACCCTACAAATAGAGGCTTAAGTACCATATTATCACTGTTACTAGAATTCTACAGCTTTAGAAAAATACTGGCAAGAAAACTTACTCATATTATGTCTAAATCCTATCGAAATGTAAAGACAGATGTGAGATTTGATACATGGTGCATAAAGTACAGCTCTCTCGTGTTTAACTGCTGTCGCACTTTCAATAACTGCTAAAAGTTACTTCTAGCAGGCTTTCAGGAACTTGAGATATATCAGGTATATGATATCCAGTGTACTCTTGAAATCAGTGGACAGCAGATTAGTTCCTGGGGTATATTAATGTACCAGCAGCATGGTCAGTTTAGTCCATCCTTCCAGTTATGAAAAATATCCTTATTAATCCTAGAAAAACCAGGGCAAATGACATCTCATGTTACTTGGAGAAGCTGGCTTTCAAAAAATAAACCCAAAGATTTAAATAAATCTTTGTCATATTTGTCCAGGAGGTAGAACACCTGGCTGAGAAAGCAGCTTTTCCTGTGACTCCCCAGCAGAGAACTGGAAATTTCAAGCTATAAATATGAAAATGTCCGGGGAAGGGGGTGCAGAAAAGGCACTGTTAAGATCTGTGCAAACACACTACATGACATTAATCTCCATCTATCTCTTTGGGAAATTTAGCTAACGGTTTCAGAGTATGAAGATATTTATGTGTAAGCTGCAGAAATTATTTGTAGAATTATGTTTCCCTCTTCCCAGTGGCGAAATTCAAGCACTAGAGACTAACAGATTAGATTTGTCGACAGCAGGGCACTGGTTCCTTCATTTAATGCTATATTATTTCTATAGCAACAGAGAGATGTGTTCAGTGTTTTATTGTAGAAAACAGATCGCTAAATATGGGAAACAAGACCTCTGCCCACAGAGTCTATGCAGTCACCCTAAAGTAAAGATTATTTTAGGACAACAGTATCTTGACCTTTTCTTGATAGGTGACACAAATTCAGAAGGAGAGAGACCCATGGAGTTAATGGTGGGGAAAGGCAGAGTAATGCCCCTGTCCTCTTCGGGCACAGTACCCACGAACCAGGAGGTCACAGCAGCAGGTACTCTTTGTGCTACAGTAAGCCACACCACTATGCACTGCTCTCCTCAAGGCACCTCCCTCTACATTTCTGACTGAGGTAAGGAGTAGATAAAGAAGAGGAAATAAGGAAATGATAAAGAAAAGATGACAGTCACTAGAAAAAGAGTCAGGGTTGATGTAACTGAAATTAGTTTCTCTCTGTACTGGCATCATGTGCAGTGCCATTTTATATCCCAGGCTACAACATTCTACCTGTGTGTTAGGTTCTGTAAATGCAGTCCTGCCCTGTGATAAATAACTTCACAAATTAGTAGTCCATAAATGGCAGATTGGCTTTTATGAGAACCAGGAAAGTGAGAACTGTTGTTAGTGCAGGTGCCTAAAATTTTCTGCCCCATCCCAGTCTGTAAATTTTGAAAGCTGAGCCATGTGAACAGGAGCATAAAAATACAGTATTAATGTCTCTGTTGATTACATCTTTCTGTTGTAACCACTATTTGCCTGAACACTTCCAGTTCTATCCTTAAAGGAGTCAAGACAACCTGCCTTCACTCACTGAAAGCACAGATTTCAGCAAAGAACTTTAAAAGCATTTAAACAGCAGTGGAATTCACATAATATTCTGCCAAAGAAATGATCCTTTAGCTACTGATCCATAGTTACAGCTTGCTTTGGTATTCCGTAGAAGAGAGCACTTCTATAACAATCACAGAATCATACAACTGTAGAATCATTAGGGTTGGAAAGGACCTCTAGGAGCATCACGTTCAACCTTCATCCTAACATCTATGAAGCAGAAGAAGGAGAGGGGGAGGTTATGTTGGTATTATTATGTTGGCATTTCTGTGCCAGTGTTAGGAGAACACTGAAGACAGAAGCCTGCCAGATCCTGCGAGGGGACTGGGTGTTGTAGGAATGGCAGCAGCACCGGCCTGGATCTCCCAGTTCATGTCATTTTGTAGGAGATGGGTGTTCTTGTGAGGTAATCCAAGTTCTTTACATTCTGAAAGCTATTGGTCATAAATTCACAGAGAAAAAAAGACTGTCGGAGATCAGTGATGATGCTGCATTTCAGAAAACTTTCTATTCTCCACATGTTTTCAGGGATCCAGTTGGCACACGCTGACTGCCACAGGGCAGAGCTCAACTTCAGATGCTGCTGCTTTTTCTAAAGCTCTTTTTGGGGGTGGGTTTTCTCAGGAGCCAGTATCTGTTTACCTGTTTTGCAGATCTTGACAGAGTCAGTACTGTGTCATGGTTTGCTAAAGGAAAGGCTATAGACATTAAAAAAAAAAGTGGACCTAGCACCTGACTTGAAAAGTTGGCAAGAAGGGCCCTAAACGAGCCCAAGTCTGTTATTTACAGCCCCACTGATGCAATGCACTAACTTTTGGTGGTCTCTGTTTCCACATCTTTGCTCAGATTTGGCTGAGGACCACTAGAGGCACTTTTAGGAAGAAGCTACCCAAGATGTTTTCAGTCAATTTAACAAGATGGAAAAATTTGGGACAATAATTTCCCAGATTTCTTAATTACTCAGTTTCAGTAGTTCAGTGTATCTTAAAAGTGTCCCAAACTTAGACAATTTGCAACCACATCATTTTTAAGGGAAAGCACAAATCTTCAGTTTGAAAAAGAAGTTAAAGAGAATTGTTTAACTATAAGATTATGTGAGCAACACCCCTGAAAAGACCTGATAAAACAACTGCAATCTGCCTAATATTTAACCTGAGACTGATTATCAAAGAACAACACATAAGAGGTAAACTGTAGATTAAAATACTATACCAAATATGAAATAGAAACTAGATCTGATAAAAGCAAAACAAAAAATGTCAAAACAGCACCAATGACAATGGTATTTATAAAAACATTGGGCCCATTCCTTCTGTAATTTATTGTATCGGGACAATTACTCTGACACTGTTGGAAGCAATCACATGATTGTTATGAATGACAAAAGACAGATTTGTGTATTTTCCTGGGCCTTACAGTGAAATACAATTGCTTTACTCAGAGAGTCTGATTATTTCTGATTTATTTGTATTTTCCCATACTTGAGATGTTTGCCCATTTCACAGTTGCTCTATTCCTCTTGCATGCCATTTAGAAGACTTTCCCAGGTAGCATTCCCTAACTTTCCAGAGAATAGAAGAGGGGAGTCTAAGGCTATATTCCTAGCATGCTCCTTTTCTAGGTACCTCCCTGTGAAAGAAATTTAACTGCTGCTTCTCTCCCACTACAGACAGCAGTCTTCTCCTGGTCAAAACAGGATTGCCTTTCATCTCTGCTGTCATTTTGCACACCTGGCCATTGGCTCCTGCTTAACAGGACTACAAATAAACTCTTACACCATCCCTCTCAGCATCTCTTAGGTGACCCCTACTCATTAACAGCCCCACTGCTGCCCCTGTCATTTAGAAGACACCACAGGCCCCCAAAACAATGGTATCAAGATCAGACTGTATCTTACAGGCTCCCTCTGCAATTACATCTTTACTGGATCTGATTTTTATGTGCTACCATAAATAAAAATTTAAACAAGGTCTAACGTCACATCTCAAATCCTGACATAGTTTCTTTTCAAACACAACCCAATATCTCTTTGGAGTACTAATGCAGAGGGAGCTTTCCCATCCCAAAGCTCTGACACCGTTCCTCACTGTGTGGTCTTCTTTCCTAACCTTCCCCATCTCGTCAATACAGACAACTCCTCTGTCCTGCCATGGCCAGACTCACCCTCTTCTCATCTGCTTACATGTTACCATCCCATACAAGCAATGATTCTCTCATTGCTCATGAACAGTTAGGAAAGCCCACCTTGCTCTCTACTTCCCATTTCCTAGAAGGTGACAAAAAAAGCAGTAACAGTCAGAGCACTGGCATAGAAAGGGAAGATCTTCCAGGCCACCCTGCTCAGTCTCACTGGTGCTCTTGTTAGTCTGTACCCTTCCCTGCTTTAAACAAACGTTTCTCCTGCAGCATCCACCATCATGAAATTATGGAATACACTGCATCATTCCAAACTGTCACATGCAATAATAAGCTGATCAATTTTAATAAACCCAGTATGGTCACGTTCAGGTTTTTCTGGCTTAGTCTTTGCTGTAACAGCTAAAATGCCTCCTCTTTTCTTTAGAGATATATATTCATAATATTCAAATAGTCTGAAAGTAAATCTATGCTGGGAAAAAAAAACATTACTACATAGTTAAAAGTAATGTAAATATGACTATATTCACTGCTGGACAAACTGACTACTCAGTCTCACTTACAAAGAGCCTCACCTCATTAGTTCCACTGAAAAGCATTAACTCATTTGTCTACAGCTGTAAGCAGCTGAGCTGTTCAGTACATGAGAAATAAGTCATAATGTGTTCTGAGACATTAAAATGGTTAACACTAAAGAACTTCCCTACATGAAAACACCGATCTCTAACTTTTGGCATTGAAACAAGCAGAAAATTTTAGCTAATAATTATTGTATTAAAGCAATGACAAAACCCCAAAAGTGAATGAGGAAGCCTACTGGGGGGATCAACTGCTGCTAGAGTTTTGGGGCATGACATTATATTTAATGACATTTTTCTGAGTGCCAACCACATAGGTGCCCACTTAACGACTTAATTAATGGCATTTACTGTTCCCCTTTCTGCTGTGAAAATAAGTATTCTACTTCCCTTAAACACAACTCTGCACTTACCCTTACTCATCTCCTAGCTATGCAGGGATGTCACATCAAGCATAGCCCATCACTGACTCTGTTCTTCTAGGGAAATTATCACAAGCAGGAAAAAAATACCATAATATTACAGCAATTCAATAACAAAACCAAGCCGAAGGTACAAAAGTCCTGTTTCTAGTAACTGTTCATTATTAAGAGACAGAAGGAGATTTTAATCTTTCACAGTTTCTTCAGATGACTACCTGGGAGAATTACACAGCTTTCTGAGGACTTCACCATATTTACATTTTCACAGCAGTAGTCACAGCACAACTAGTAACTGTGAAACACTAGTACCTTAAGTCCAATGAAATTGTTTCTGTCAGTGGGTACAATTATTTTACAAGACATGCACTTTCCCTGATGTCTAAGGCATTCCCTACCCTTACAAAGACATCTTTGCTATCGGAACAAGTGCAGAATGAAAAGGCAGTTAACACCAGTCAGAGTCAATGGTTCACAAATCACTTCTTCCCTAGAATCCTTTTGGGTCTCTTAGCCCAAATAATCTTTAGTCAGTTTGCCCGTTTGTGTTACAAGCTCTTCTCTGAACACCCTGTAGCCAACCTGAGTGCTGAACAGAAATACCAAGTGCCATGGGCAGAGTAGTAACGTTTAGAGCCACAGACAAAAGCTGTGTCCTCTAGCCCAGCTCCTACCCATTAAAACCACGTTACCCTCCATTGACTATGCAAGGGTTTGCAGGTTGGGAAAACTTGCTTTTTCTCTGTAAAAACGAGAAAGACAGACAGACACCTGCATCCAAAGCGATGACTGTGCAAGGTACTCTTTAAAAATAACACATTCAACTCCAAGAAGACGTAGGAGGCAACAAAGATTGTAACACAGAAGTGTATTTCCTGGACAATGGGCCAAGTAAATAACTCCCTGTGGATGTCCACTCCATGTATACATTTTCAAGGGTTTATAGGAGCTGAAATGATAAAGCTGAGAATATGATAAGCTAAACTAAAACTTTCTGGGATGAGAAAGAAGCAAGAAAAGAAATTATGACTGGATTTAGGAGAGATTCATCTTTTACTAGAACATGGAGAAAAATCTAACTGTGCTTCCACATATATTTATATACATATAAAATCTAGTGCTTGTATTAGCTTTTCAGTACTAGTACTGAATCTAGTATTTGTACTTGTACCATAAAAGTATGTGCTTTGAGACAACTCTATAATTATTAGATCTCAAAGATTTCCCTGCACAGAGTTACTGACAACAGGAATCCTTAGTTCAGCTGTGGACTGGACTAGAGATTATAGTCTAAAATGTAAGTATATACTTACTGAAGATTAATATTTGCTTCTGACAGCCTAATGGGTTCCTTGCACTCTGAGACTGCAATGTATTGTGGAATATGCATAGAGTATCCCTCCTGCTTCCCTACTCTGGGGCTGAGTAGAGCAAACTAAATTTCACCCGAAGCGGTTTGAATTTGGGATGCTCCATTAGGTTTTACTGGAATCAGATAATTAGTATAAAATGTT
>JANHFX010021910.1:0-27558 GCA_027560015.1 Chloroceryle amazona | reverse complement strand
CTTTCCTCTTTCCTCTTTCCTCTTTCCTCTTTCCTCTTTCCTCTTTCCTCTTTCCTCTTTCCTCTTTCCTCTTTCCTTTCCCTCTCTCCTCTCTTGCTCTGTAATACAAAATGCATAACTTCCCTTTGATGGTAGGCCAACCTAACTCAGCTTTACTTCACATTTGTTGCAAGCAAACGGCATTCATGTGGATACATTCAACAGACCAGCTGATACACACTAACTGCAAGGGCTTCTCCATTTGCCCTCTTTATTTAGACTTCTCACTATGCTTGGCTGCATGAAGAATTTCCCTTTAGGACTCCACACATTTTTTCCTTCTTCTTAATTCCTTTTTGATTGGGGTGGATCCACACCTGACATTGTGAGCATCTGAGCTTCAGTAAATTTAAGTCCCACTTCAAGTTTTACTGAGTTCTAACACATCCTGACAGATTGGGGCAACCCTGTTATATACCCTCTGGAGAACTGGTAAATCTTTTTGCCCTTCATGATAGCTGCCAAGTAGAAGGAACTGAATGCACATCTAGCTTCACTTTGGAAATCACCTTGCTTCAGGAACATGATATTTCTCTCATTTGATATTAAATCTTAGAGAGAATCCAACAGTTTTGAATGAGCCAATTTTCTGAGATGGAAGAGCAAGAAAAAGTCAAAGGTATCCCTCTTTTTTTTTGGTTGTTTTTAATCTTGGCATTCTGTTCGAGGAGAGATCTTTGTTGCCAACATGTCTGCTGCTTCTCCATCTCTCACCCTTCAGGTTTCTTAAAATAGCTAAGAACACGGAGTTTCTAAACCCGAAAAACGCACTAACTGGAAAAAAAGGTCTGTATGAAGTTAAAAAATATATATTTATACTGTAAGCCCTGCAGCCTGGCTTCCTGCCCATGTTTGGGCATCTGTGCTGTCTCTGGATACCTCAACTGACACACACTTGCCAGATCCAGAGAGGAAGAAATAAAGGGCACTGCTGGCTCAGTGCTGAGCCCATGAACACAGTGCGGTATCTTTGAGGGGTGGTTTTTGCCACCATTAGCGTCTGTTCATTATCACAGGCCTCTGGAGGGTAAGTTTCAGTCTTTATTATCTGAAATTAAAACTTCTTTCATAATACATGCTGTCACTTCAAGCAGAATTCATTCATTCTTTTCATTCTCTCGATGCAGATACTCTGGAGTATGTTTCAAGGTGAGCACAACTCCAAGTGCTAATCTAAAGGCAGACATGCAGGCCATGGCAAAAGACAGATTTGATGTATTAAATTACCATCTACATTCAGGTATCTAGAGTTAGTACCTAGAAATAGAAAAGTTTCAGAAGGGAGCATAGCAATTCCTCAGGTCCAGGCACAGAAAGTAAATTCTTCTCTGAAGGAAGGCAATGGGTTTTGAGAAGGAAACATTCAGAATGGAAGAAAGAATGCTGGCATATGAATGAAGAGAAAAAATAGGAGAGGAAATTCTTGATATGTACGATAATCTTCAAAAAAGCAAAGGGAGTTTAGAGGCCTGAAGGAAGTGTAGCTGAATCCAGGATGCAAGATGTGTGCTGTTTCATTTCTCTGAACTACTTCTGTCTTCTCCTTTTGAAAATTTCATAAATTTCACAAAGGACTTTATTTATGGTCGAGATGAATATCCAGCATGAAGCTAAGAGAAGTTCTTCCCAGATGGAGGAATATGACTAATCCTCTTGATTGCCCTAACTGACACTACTGAAGCCCCCCAATAACAAATGACACCCTCTGCCAAAAAGATTTCTAATAGTACTGCCTGGTTTTGGCCCATCTCTTACTACCTGGAAACACTTGGTGACCAAGGCTTTTGGACTTCACAGGGTTTATGCAACACAGAACTATAAAAACATAAAGATTGTCATCTCCAAAGATATTTTTATCCTCTCAGCAGGATTCAAGGATATACAAAGAAAAGTTAGCAGATTTGTGGTAGTGTGTTAGGAACCATCTCTACACTGTCTGAAAAGCTTGTTGAACTTGTACAATGCAGAGGGTACAGGCTAGGTGGGTTGTGCCATCTGCTTAGAAAGAAAAGGCAAGGGAGAATTTTAACAGCTGTTTGTTGAGTCAGATACTCATCCCTGATTTTTTGTGCCACAGTGGCAGATTACTGCCAAAGAAATGCATCCCCTGTTGCTTAATAGACCTGACCTGGATGTTATAAAGTTACACCTGCTGGAAACAAGCCTTATGATGTACTGCTCATAAAATGCCAGTGATTCTACTAGAGAAATGTCCTGAAATCAGCATGTTGAGTTCATCCTTGTTTTTCTTTGTAGCTAGTAGCAATATAGCAGAAGGCAGCAGGAATATATCCCAGCTAATTCTACAAGGTGATTAGGGCCTGAGCATGTTGCTCATATTATATTCAGGTTTTCCCTGAGTATGCTCAGTTTTGTTGGGTATGACATACTGCATGTGAGTCACTCATATTCTGCATGAGTCATATGTTGAAGTGTGAAAGCAATACTGTATCTCTGCCGTTGTTACCCGTTGCTCAGCTGCTGCCATACCACATAGCTCAAGCCAATTGAGCTCACCTTTTCAATTTGAGCCAGGTCTCATCAGCTGCCTGAGCCCTTTAAATGTCATCCAAGGTGCTGCTCAACATATAGCTAATGTGAATGCCATATGTGTTTGGGCTTTGAGTTATGAGTCTGTGGATTAGAACCTCCAAGCTTTCTTCTGAAAGGATTGTAAAGTGTCCAGAGAACCTGTAGGCATCTTGAAAATTTATTTTAAAAAGGAAAATAATTTAAGTAGGCTTTTATAATACACATACCTGTAGCATTAGGTAGCTAAAGGCTATTTGTCTTCCTCAAACACCCAACATTGCAAGATTACAACATTGTTGTGTGCTTGGTGGATTGCTTAAAGAACATGTGAATCAAGAATGGTTCATATCTTCAAAGCCTGAGAGACTCTGGTGCAGTCATAACCTGGAGGTCATGAGTCAAACATGAAACATCCATTGTGGACTAACTGAGGTGGACTTTTTTTTCACTGCTGAAAAATAGACCTTCAGTTTATGAGTATCAAGAAGTTGCAGAATTGATTTTGGCTGCAGCCATAAAGTTCTCCCCTGCTGTGGCTGTGGTCATCAGACAGAGGACCCTTAGTTATTTGTGACATAGAAATTTTGTTCTGGTTAGGTGATAATTAATGTTTCTGGATTAAACCTTTTTAACAAAGAATACAAAGGAGAATATAGTTATATTATACCTGTCATTTATAAGTGTCCAGTGATCCTCTAAGATTGTGTAGTTCATGGAGCTGAAAGAAATGATTTGCCTAAAAAATTATTAGTTCTCATTCTGCCTGCAGAACCCCTTAATTGCCACTACACATGTCAGCATATTATGACTGGGAGCTGTCAAATTCTAATGACTAAAATTTCATTTTTTTGTCTTTTCATGCTGTGTTTGAGAACTATAGGTTGGGAATAATTCCGCAGCTAAATTTCTTCAAATGGTAAACTCAACCGTTGGCTTTCTCTCTCTCTCTGTTTACATTAGTGCCTTTCTCTTTCCTTATGTTTCTTCCCAGAACCACTGACCATTTTAAAGAACATAATCTGAGTTGACAGCAGACAGATTTGATGCAAAAATATTTTTTTGCTCACTGATTTGATCAAAACATGGATTATTTAAAAGAAGGAGGAGGAAGAGGAAAGGTTAGTAGGAAATGAATTGCACAAAAAACTCTTGCCATTTCATGTGGTTAAATAACCTTGACACTGAAAAATATTTTTGCCATCCTCCTTGAGACAGGAATTTGTTGACACGATGTTCAATAATAGAGGTACAGGACTAATGTTAACATAGTGCAAATACTGCATCAAATAGTATTTATTGATCCACCTGTTATTATGCTTGTTGCTGAAATGCTGTATGTAAAGCAAAGGAAACCAGTTTCCAATTTAAGTCATTAATAGATTGGTTTTGAAATTTATGTTACACATGTCCAACAAATCAAGAATAAAAGCATGTGAAAGGCTGTGTAGTCTGTATTAAATTACTCATTCTTCCCACAGTAAAAGCCTTTAGCTAGAGATTGACCAAAGAATTTTAAATATCTCATTATATATATGTCATTGTTCAAAGTGTCCCTAAATGGGATTAAACAATAGTCACTCAAGAGTTTCCTGCAATGTCTATTCCCCGCCCTTGCCCCCCCCCCCTCCTCACCTTGACTTAAATTAAGGCTAATGATATGTTTTCAGAGTAAGGTAAAAGAAGGATTTTCCTTGAATGACTTTCTAACATTTTCAAATCTAATTCATTATAAGTACTTCTATCAAATGATTACTTATTTCATCTCATTGTCTTAGAGGATTTTATTCTAAAATACACATATTTGATATAGACTTAATAACCATGTTATAAGCTGAAACCAGCTGAAGCTGTATTCAGCTACAAATTTCTGTTTGTGCTCAGAATTAATGCTAGGACTATTTTCCAAAGAATAATAGATTTAAAAAAAAAAATATTTTTCCTCCTTGGGTGTATGTAATAGTTTTTCTTGGTTGCTGATTATTCAATAAAAATTAGAAGATAGCAGGGGAGAGGGAGGGAAGGGGACAGCAGAAGGAACAGTGCAGAGGAGCTGTATTTGGATAAATGCCTACTAACTGAATGACATTACACATTTTTAAACAAAAGATCTATTTCAAAAAACACTCCCTTTTCCTAATCTTACATAAAAAAAAGATTTATGCAACCATAGGCATAGTAACACTAAATATTTTTATAAGAAGGGAAGAAGCAAATAGTTTTGGTTTCTCACCAAAGAAAAAAAAAAAGTCAGGATAATTAAGGTAGCGAACATATTGCGCTGCTATATTGGTTCAGTCACCTGATCTGTCTCTCCGATCACTTATTTGCACGATATACATGGTTTTGACGGGCTTGTGATAGACTGCTGTCTGAAATTCTTTAATCTGGGTCTCCTGTTTGGCAGTGCAGCAGACTTTGCTATTTTGGGTTTTTGAAACAGAGCCATACTCTGGGAGGATAAGAGATAGCTGTGACTCTGTACTGACTCATCAGTATGAAGGAAAGCCAGGTAAACTTAAACCCGACAATGGTCCTGTTTGCACTGCCATTTGTGCAGATGTGAAGCAGAAGTAATCCCATGGAAATCTGTGGCATTACAGCTGCATACATACGTGGACAGATCTGAGAGTCAGGCCCAAATATTTCAGTTTAAGGATACCATAAGAATAAATTAAGCATTTAAGCCTGCAGGAGGAGAAGTATGACCCTTCTGAGGCTTTGTTTCAGGAAGGAAAACTGCTGAAGTCCCACTCTGAGGACAGCCTGTGTTGTTGCATCAAGAAATGTCTTTATCACAGGAAGATAAATGCTGCTGAGCCTGTCTTTGGCCTGTACAGAAACAGAGAAATTAATGAGCCATTTATAACTCAAGTCTCTCTATGGTAAGAAGAAAAACTTTGCCCTCTGCTCCAAATCACAAAAGATAGCGAGGAAGACATAATTTTATTAAAGAAAAAGAAAAATAAAGTCATCTTCTGATTTTTTTACTAGGAATAAAGATGTAAAGAACAGCTGAAATTCAAAATACAACCACTTAAAATATTAAAAACTTTATTTTACTATAGTTATTTGCATTCTGACTTTGAGTCAAGTGGAATGTGGATTTCTTCTTAGTGACCCTGGCTATTATGTATAACTCTCCAGAGCTCAGACAGGACTGAAGGATGGGAGTGCAAAATGAGGGAGAACTCAGGGCTGAAGGGCTTTGATCCCATGGTCGTTCTAACTGACTCTGCAGACATTTCCTCAGGTTTTTTTTCCTTCATGACTTAAGAAAGAAAACTGACTAGATGGCTTTCAATGCCTGAGTTTGAAGAGGTGTATTGCTAAAGGTAGTTAACATTTAGGAGATGGGAGCTGCCAGTTCCCTGTTGCTTTTGTTTGCAGAGACAAGAGTGTTTTAAAACGTTAGCTAGATATTTTGTTTTTAGGAGATGAAGAATGAATCTACAGTTATAAAAGCAAGTGGACTCTGCAAAGTTTATACAAATGTGCTATTAACAACAAATCTCTAGATCAGCCTGTACATGAAAATCAACTATATTGCTTTCTTTACTTTAAGTCTTTTGGTTATCTCCTTATTGTGTGCACAAGGTGTATAAAGAAACTCAATTCTTTAAAGGGACAGGATATTAACTGAAATCTTTGGGGCAGATTTCAGTACTCACACTTTCTTCTCTTCAGTACTCACACTGTGTCTATTCAGCTGAAGGTGCAGCAATTTGAACACTCTTTCAATGTCAAAATCCATTATGATGTTTCCCATTCCTGCTCTCTAGTTTGCTACTTTCTAGGTTGAACAAGACCAATTGTGAGCATGACCTGTGAAGTGACTCTTTGGCACAGCCTGTGTTTAATCCTTGTTTGTGACCAAAGAAAAGAGCATATCTTCTCGCTCACATCAGAGAATCATGTAAACCATCAAAGTAAGCTTTTTTCACCCTTCTCTTTCTCAAAAAGAAAACCAGAAAATTTGTTGCAAGATTTTTCTGGCTGTTCTTACCAAACAAGAATGAAAGTCTTTCTAAGGCTGCTGCTATAAGACTAGGTTATTCAGTACTCCTTTACTCTGGACTCCATAAGATTTCCCTTGCAAGTTACAAAGAAAAGTATTAGATCCCAAACCAGTTTTAGTGAGATTGTTATCAAAGCAAAGACACATACAGAGATGTACTGATTTTCTACTGTATATCCCCCAAATCAACTGTGAATAAAATTGCTGATTTTGTTTTCTAGGAGACAGAGTTTGCTAGCTGTGAATGTGTAGGACAACTGCCTTGGATTTCTGAAAATGCCTGCAAAAAGGCAAAAATTCAGAGTTTGCAGTGAATGTTTCACAAAATTTGCATGAGTGTGTAATTTGCCTCTTGTTAATCTTTATTTTCCTTCTTAAAATATTTCATTTGAGTAACAGCAATGATAGTATAATGTGGATTAGTTTTACATATTTGTTTATATTTAGTATTTATATTGCAGTTAAGCATAGCAGCTCTCCTCAGGGACTGATCTCTATTTACTGCCTCCAGTTCGAATTGCTGAGTGCTTTTGTCCTGTTCTGGTTCTTGTAGCAGAGCTATTCTTACACTTGGACTTCTCTGCTGGATGGCATCAGAGATGATCAGCATCTTGCAGCTTAGTTCTGGGAATCCTTACCTTAAAGACTTTATAGGAGCTTGTCTTCAAAGGGTGCAATGCAGCAAAGATTTATGTATTTTCTGAACAACCCATTTGTGTTCAAGGTAATAATTGCAGTATTAAGATCATGAAATTTAAGTGACTAAGTCATGCAGCATGAATGGCAAATAATCTATATAACCAGTTTGTGAACAATCTGAAGGCTGAAAGCTTTCCTCCTAGCCTGTGAATGAAGCAACAAACACAGAAGATTGGCTTCAGTTCAGAAAAAAAAGATTCACTAATTATAAACAAAATGGGGGCAAGAGAGGACAGGGTGGTGATGAGGGTAAGGAGAAACAAATTCTTAGTAAATAATTTCATTTGCTCAATATTTATTTTTTTTAATCTTTTTTTTGGTCAGAATATAATTTAACTGTATGGCATTCAAAGTTATAGAGAGGCTCTACTACAGAAGAAAATGTGTGAATGTGAGCTTCAAGGGCAGTAAGCAGATCTGTGAAGAAATCATTGCCCTAATGTAAAATTTATAGGAGCTTATTTCCAAGTAGGTAATAGTGTACAGATTCCTCAGGACCAAAGATGAGTTAGAGGAAGATGTCATGCAGGAGGACACTGTAGAAAACAACCCATCAGCTGCTACCCCACGTGACAGAGCCAGAGGCAGCTCCAGAGCCATTAACACAACTGCCTGGGGAGTTTGACAAGGAAAAAGATTCTGACACTGGAATAATATCTGCCAGCACTTGGCATCTGTGTCCCATGACAGCCAACCATCCTCCATGGGTACTGACTCCACTGCTGGAATAAGGAGGAAAAGGAGAGTAGTAACAGAGAATTATTGTTTCTCATATGAACTGGCAATTTCCACAGAAATTTAGAACTGGGAGCTGGAAACACAAACCATTTTGCTTGTGCATATTTGTATTTTTTATTTACAAAAAAAGGTAGTATCAAAAATATGCATTTGAAAAATATTCTGGGAACATTTGATTTTATAGGTATAAAAACAAAAGTGACAATTATAATTGAAATAGTAATTTTGTGGGTTTCATAGAGCATACATGACCCCAATCCCTGTGCTAGCACTAGTTGTTAATTTCTAGGGTAACAACTATTCTTATTTAAGCAAAGTGTTTAGTTTTCATACAAATTTTTCCTGTTTCCAGTCAGATTGACAATCTGAACATCAAACAAAAAGTAGTAGTAAGAAGTAAATCTGGAAGTTCTAATGCACACGGCACTGGTATTTGGGAAACTGGCAGGACCAGAAGCAATCTCCATTTTGAGAAGCCCCTTTTCAGCTGAGATGTTGCAAGTGTCTGAAGCTTGGACACTGCTCAGTATTCTGTAATGTTTCACTTACAGGGAATACCTCAAACCCATTGGAAATCTGATCACCTGACAGGTTGAAAATTGCAAACTTTGATTCTGAGTATGTTGACTATTTTGAATCTTCATCCAGCACTTAATTTCTATGTCAAAGCTTTTCTGGATAGTTTTTCCACAGCTATTGAATCAGGCCGTATGAACTTCCTGAGGGATACAACGTGGTGTTTGTGCCTGTGGTTTCTGATGCACATGTGAAAGACTGGTCTAGCAGGTGCAGCCCCTATGGACTTTTGGTTGAGCATGTACTTTTATAAGTTTGTTGTGCTATTATTTTTGTGAAAACAAACAAACAAACAAACCAACCCACAAAAATGATTGTAAATATCCTTTGAGCCAATTTGCCATTTTTATCTGAATTCATATATGAATGCCTCTGCAACAGTGACATTTGTCCAGCTCTTGTCGTCCCAGTAGGGTACAGCCTGAAGAAAGGGAATGCACAGTATTCATCCTCTCTTGAGACAGTGTCCTCTTTGCACCTTACATTTTGAAAATGACCCCCCCCGCTCCCAAATACTTTGTCTTTTTTGTTGCTCTTATGCTGCTGAAAGAGCTCCCCGCTTGTCATAGCTGCAATTATCATTGTGGCTGAACCACTGGTACTGGAAGTAAGAGTTTGGCCCTTGAGAATAGAAGGCTATAGCCTCTAGCATGTTGTTCCAGTCCACTGGAGTCTTAACTAGACAGCTTTAGTTTTAGAATAAAATCCATATTCCTAACCTTATGGAGGAGTGATGCAGGTTCTGTTTTCTTTTTCCTTCAACCAAAACCTTCAAGCAGACCCATAAAAAGTTCATGAGATTAAAGAATATTTTTCTGTTGGCTATTTGTCCCCACATCAGTGTCATTTACCTGTACCTGTTCACAGGGTGCGGTTCACTCTGTAACAGCAAGAGGTAGTGAGAGAATAACCCTATCCAGAGAGTAAACTGAATAATTTATTATTTAAATGAGATTTTATGAGGTAAAATGATTAATCAAGTACAGCCCCCTTCTGAGTTTTATACATTGTTTCGTCGAAGGCATAAATTTGCTTGCAAAGGCTTCTTGATCTACTGTAGGCAGTATTCTTACTTACATGGTGACAAAACCTAAAGAGGGAGTCAGATGTGTGCTCTACAGTACTTGAGAATTTAAGTTAAATCTGTAATTTCCCCCCCTGCATTTCCTCAGAGAAATTAGCTATTCTATTCACTGCATAAATTTTCAGGTTTTGCTAGCACGACACTCAGGGTGTTGAATTTTTTATGACAAAAATGCTGTAATAATTGTTGAACAGATGTAAGTGTTGGAGAGTGGGCTCTGGCAGACCTCATGAAACCTCTATTAGCAATTTAACCCTGTCATTACTTGAATGAAATGGAAGCAGAAAAGGACGGAGTTTTGAACTGTTTCACAGAGCACAAGGGATTCCCAGGTGGAGGTAAATGGCCTTTAATTAGATGTATTCCTAATGAAAGCAGAGATTTAAAAAAATCCTAATGAGCTCTAACTCCATACTGTAGCACTATTAGGACTTTTGACTGTGATGTGTAGAGCTAAGAGTAATTATGGAGGGATATATTCCAGTCCAGAGATCTGTGCTGTCTGAAATGTTCATAGGGCCTAATCCTTCAGTTTTAGGTCAGTCTCTGTAATACACCTCCCCTCACTGCAGCTGAATTAGCAGATGATGACATGACAAAAACTTTATGTCAAAGAAACTGAAAGAAAAAACAGCAACAACAAAGAAAAAAAGCATTTATGGAAACACCCTTGATTCAATGACTAAAAAGAGAGATGTCATTAGGGATTGCCCAGGAACTTCGCTGCAGATTTTTCTAAATCAGAAAATGATATTAAAAGATAATTTCAGCCCATCAGCAGCATAGTCACAGGGCAGGGCTAACTGAGGGAACTGCCTGTGGTATCTACCCTACAGAGAAAGAATGTCAAAAGAAGATGCTTTTCTGTAGCTTTGTACCTGAAGCAGCGATTTTACGTATTTGTGTGTAGAAATACAGACATACGCAGACACACACTCATACAGGCATCCACATAAACACTCCTTCCTGAAAACATGCACAGATTTAAAACTAATATTGGTAAAGGGTCTTATCTTGAAATAATAACTTATGTTTGCTAGAAGAAAGTAACTATTGCTGGTGGAGTCCTAACATCAAATTATCTGTGTGCCTGGTGGGGAGAGCATACATAAAACTGCACCACACATGGGTAATATAAAAACAGAGGATTGTTTTGAGATACTTTATAATATGCATTGTAGTTTGAATTTTTCAGGTTAGTTGATAATGTTGGCATGGTGAATTCCATTTTGCTTTTGCAATTTCAGTTAGGGAAGGAGTTAAAAAAACCCCAATAATATGTTAGGATCTCGAATAGAGGTAAATATGCAGAATCCTATCCTGAGTGATATTATCTACCTCAGGAATTAAGTTACTTTTCTCCTTTTTTGCTCAAGTGTATAAAAGACTAAAACTTGTTTGTTTGGTTTGTTTGTTTGTGTTAATATATATAAAATCTATGTGTGTGCCTCCTCCATCTGCTTTTGTTTTACATGCCCCTGTGGTGCTTAGTGAGGCATAGGGAACTTTAGTGCAGTGGCTCAGAAGTTTGTGTACAAAAGAAAGCAAATTATATTCTGGCTCTAATTTATGGTACACATGATAGCATGCATCTATAGGGAAAGGTACTAAAAAACCCCAGCATTATTTTGTCCAAAACTGTGTATGTATTACACGTGCTAACTGCACCTCTCTGGAATGGTAATATTTTCAAAGGCTGAAAAGATGTTTAAACATCTGGCTATTTCTTTATACACATTTACCCAACCAGTTATGTTAGTGAGAATAAACAGGTATTTCTGGTGCATCTATGGTTTCAGGAATGTATTCAAACATTCATAAGTGGACTGCTTCAGAGACATATTTTCACAGCCCTGCCCTCTGTGAAGCTTATTTGAAACCTGACTTTTTTTCTACTTCCTTTTGTTGTTCATTTCTATGCTGTGTTCTCAGAGCCCTTTAAGTAAAACAGTCTTAAATAGGAAGCAATGTCCAGCAGAAAAGTAAAAAACTGGTCTAGAGAAAATGTCACTAGTGGATTTGATTATCTTTTCAACTTACTTACTTCTTATTAACTATATAGATATAGCAACTCAAAGAGTTTGTTTTGAGTGATTTATTGGAGAGATACTGTCCTCATCCCCAGAACGCAGCCTTTATAAATATACTTTCATTTCAAATTTAATGAAAGAATTTCTGCAAGGTGCTCAGAGTCAAAATGGGGACCATCTGTAGGGTGTCACTCCGTAAAGCTGATGTGATGTTGTTATTATTTATGAAAGAAAACATGCAAAACTGGTTCCACAGTTAATTCCACCTCCCCTAAAAGAAAACCTAAACCCCAAAATGTGACCACTGACATTGTGAGATATCTTGTGACTTAAACAATTTTGGATGGTCAGTTCTTAGAAAGGGCTTGTTCATTTTGTTATAATTTTTTTAGTCAGTATTGAAATCTGGTCTTATTTCCAAAGCTTTGAAGAAGCTTTTTATCTCATTCAGACTCTTAGAGAGAACCTTTGCACATATTACAACTATTTACATTATTTGTTTAAACAAGAAGAGTATTTGGGAAAACATGACATGCCTAAATCAGTCTAACTTAAAATAAGTTGGATACCTGAAGAATAGACTTGCAAGTTTGGATTCATTGTTTTTGAAAGTGCTTTTTCCTTTCTGTGGTTTCCTGGACCAGACATAGCTTTGCAACCTGGTGTAAATGCATTGGTCAATAAGCTAAAAATATACAATGTCACACATACATTAACTCATGCAAAAAAGAAAAGATGTCTTTAGTAACTATCCTGTAAAACTGGCAGCAGGGAGTATTGCCCTTTAGAAGACTATATAAAAATATTTTTATTGCTTAGTGCTGCACTGCAAGAGTTAGCAGGAGTTAACATTACTGATATACTGTAATTATTCTTGTTGCCAATAATCAAACATATGAAGAATGTATATGGATAGGAAAAAAAATAAATCTGGTATTTATTATCTGTATTAAGATCATCCTAAATTCACAGTTGGAAAATGAAAAAATAAAAGGAAGCTGCTAAGCAAGCATACTTGCTACTGTGGCAAACGCTGGATAAGGATAGTAGAAGACAGATGCTGTTGTATGAGGTTATGATGTGAACAGATGAAGAATGACTTGGTTTTGCTTAAAACAATAGTGCCACACAGATGCAAAGCCAAAACACCACCCCATGCTTCCTAAAGAGGCTTCCAGGTCATTTCTGTTTCCTCAAGTATAGTACTGCCCTTGGACACCTGGGTACCAAAACAGCATGTGTGTGCTGAGTTGGTACTCTGGAAATGAACCTTTAGTTAACAGCAGTGTGAAGTGATGGGCAGCATACTTTCTGTAAGGAAGGATGCAGGAATGTGCTACAGGAATAGGGAACAATTAATGAAATGAAGACTTCTTGTCAGTGACACTGAAACCTGAACACTTGTTAAGCAAGTGAGAGGACTGCAGCTGTGGGTTGATAATCAAATGCTTTCAGTAGCAAAATCCGAGATCTTATATACTCACAAGCTGGAAGTCAAAGTGGAGTAACGCTTTTCCTTTTCTGAAAAACCTGCATACACTTTGCTTGAGTACTGGAATGGGAACTATATATGTATAGTGTGTTCCTGAGACCAGGTCATTACAAAACTGTAGATTAGAAACTGTAAAAATAAGTGTCCTGAGGAAATGGCACTTAAGTTAATGAAAACTAGAAGACTCTTGTCATAAGTCAGAGAATTAATCTAGAGAAAAAGTTCAAACTTCATTTTAATCATGTCATCTGCTTATAAGGGTTGACTGAATGGTTATTTCAGAAAAAGAATATATTCCCAGAATTTCAGCTGTAATTCAGTCCAGCCTAACTGGAAATTGATCTGCATTGTGAAAAAGTTTAGTTACTGATTTTCAGTGTTTATTTTTTCCCTACTGGAACCAAATGAAAGTGGAATTATGACATGTAAAACCAAAAGGGGCGGGGGAGGCAGGTGGGGCGGAGAGTTAAAAACAAAGCTCAGGCTTCAAAGAAGGCCAGTGAATCATATACATGATTGAAGCATGGCATGGGGAAAATCCTACGATCAAGCCCTCTTCCCTGAGACTTTTGGCTCAATATTCTAGTATGAGACCTATTGTCAGACACAGTGTTTGCATTGTTATTTGTATTGGTATGGTCAAAGAAATGATCATGTAAGTAAAATTAATTCATTTTTGGATTGGGAATCTATGATGAGTTCACCATCTCTTTTATTTGCTATTAGGTGATGGAACTTTGTTTTTCCATTGCCAATGCTTCTCATCGGTCATTCACTGGCTTTTTCTTTAAACAAATGACTCAGTTGATGTGGGTTCAAGGGCAAAAAATGATTTTTTTTCAGTGTATGTGAATCATGCCTTGCCTAAGCTCAGTGGAAACCTAGGGTCAGTTTTACTATGTGTAAAGCTCTCTTTATACTGTTGGAACATGTCTGCATTAGAAGTTTATGTTGCTGTAGTTACAACAGAGTAACTTCACCGGTGCAGGAGTTAGTCTAATTAGCGCTGGGGCCACAACAGCCCTATTGGCTTTATTCATAATGAAGACTAAAGATGGACTTTCAAAAGTGTTGAAGTGACTTACAGGGACTTCTGTTGTATCCCAGGTCATGGAGTCATTAATCACTCTTAAACCATGTCTACATAAGGAGATTTTATCCCCACAATAGTAGTGTAGTCCTATGTCTATACTTATAGTACAGAAGAACGGAAGTAGATCCGCTATTTCAGATAAGAAACTCTATCAGAATTTATTTTTATGGGACTTATATAGATAACATATGCATCCATATTGCATCAGTTGCACCTCTTGAACTGAAACAGAACAACCCTCTGTGTGAACAAGCACTAGGGGATTTTGATAATCCTGCACTTCAACATTGCTGTTCCTTTTGCCAAGTAGTCAGGATTTTAGATCTGATCACATTTTGTTGATGTTTTTTTCAGGGGGATGAGGGAAGAATCTATAAACCACTAGTGTCTGAAAGAAGATTTGAAATCACACAGCGTACTGGTTACAGACTAACATGCAGTTGGCCACCTCTGTCCTCATGAGCAAATGTCACTCGTGTTACAGAGAATCCGTATCAGGTTTCAAGGAAAGGGTGAGTTTTTGAAAGAACATTTTATTTTTACAGGTTACTGTATTTCTGCTAACAATGCTAGAAAAGCAAGATTAGTAGATTAATAGAAAAGCAAATCAGTAGATTTGCTGATATAACTGTTATTTGCACTGTTTATATTCAGATGTCCTTTAAAAAGAACCATCAAAATTTACGGATAGTGAGAGTGTGCAAATCAGAACATTTTCCTACTTTTTATAGTCGAAAATCAAATCACTTCTTACATTTTTTTTTCAGTTACAGAATATTATATTACAGTGTCTGTAAGTTACTTGCTTTTTTTTGAGAAACATATATTCCAAAACCAAAATTAAATACCATATCAAGACTTTTTAATATTTTTAAAAATTCTCAGAAATTACATGTCCTACTCTGTTGACCTTGCATTGTCCCTAAACCTACCCATGGAGATAGAAAATAGATCAAATCACAATCAGATTATTAATTAATTACCTTGTCTCCTGCTATCTTAAAAATACAGGCCAATAAATGGTGTGTTAACCTTTTAAGTTTTTTTTACCCTAATAAAATAACCAACTTGTTTTGTGACCTGTAATTCTGAATCTGATTGAGTTTTCAATATACTGTAATTCACAGATTTTCTCCCCTCTAGCACTAGGTTTGTATCTGTCACATGGTTTTCAGTGTTCCTAATGAGCTGTTAACAAGCTGTCAATTACCTATGCAAATGAGGCAGGCAGAAATGGAGGGGTTGTTATACCTAGAGTTAAAGTGTGCTACCTCGGATTGTTACGAAATAAATCATTTCAGTTTTAATAGCCGTCTGTGCCCATGTGGCTTGTGTCATGTAGGCACTTTTTCATTATATTATTTACCCAGCAACAAAATTCTGCAGGGGACTTTGGGGGTGATTAAAAAGTTGTGGGGGAGGGGAACTTGCACAAGCAGCTTCATTCTTTCCTGGTTTGCACCTTCTGCTCTTCATAAGTCCGGGCTACAAGGCTACAAGCTGTTAGGTGCCCTTAGCCCCGTTGAAGTCAATGACAATTCAGGAGTGTAGGCCTGATTCTGACAGAATATTTAACAAATGTCCTTGCTGAGGTAGGTAATGGAACCTCGCGAGTACATAAAGAGTTGAAATCTTGAATTTTGGAGAGAAGGGTATATTTTATATATGTACACTCAGTCTCCTAAGAGCTCTCTACAGAAAGGCCTGTCAGGAGAGATCTTGCACTTTTATTTATATTATCCTCTAAGGAATTCTTTCCCCCTTGCTAAAGTCAATGAAATTTTGCCTTTAAATTTTCTTTCTCTTTGCTTTAACTTGTAATTGATGCTTACTGCAAAACATTTTCTGATACTTTGTATGAAGAATGTTATATAAAATGAAATTGCATTGTATTTATGACCAGCACTATAATAATGGTCTATCAGTGTTTCCATTATAAGCCCCTATTGTTGAGGGCTTTAAAACTCACCCATAAAAATTCACTCATGACTATGGCATAGTCTACAAAGGATAAACAAATGTCTTTGGCTATTTGTGAGTTAGAATAAGTGGAATCAAGAATGGAAATTAGACTTTTAGAAGTTTCCTCTCATTTTGGTGTGTGTTTGTATATGTGTTTTAAAGATGGGTCAGAAGCATTTAGAAATTCTTATCAAAAAGCACCTAGAAAAAATAATGATTTGTACTGTTTTGGTCCAGCCAATACCTCATAAAGGATGCTCGTTAAATCTGTCAGAATGAGGCTTAAACTGTGCCACTGTCATTGATTTCAACAGGGGCAGGTTACCTAACAGCTGCTAGCCCCAACCCAGGACGAACAGAAAGTGCAAACCAGGAAAGAATGAAGTTGCTTGTGTGAGTTCCCATTCCTCACAACTTTTTATTCACCCCAAAGTCTGCTGCAGCATTTTATTGTTGGATAATTTTCACACTCAGCTAGCTCAGCTAAAAGGTCATTGACATATGTACTTTTCTTCTGTCTTTACGTCCATTATATTCAAGGTTCAAGGACCTGACATTGTGCACACTGAAGCCAGGAAGCTTGATGTGAAGCAGAGAGAACTGTTCTGGTAGTAAGCCAGAAAGAGAGGAATTTGAGAGATACAATGACATGAAAACCAGTAAATAGAAATTAATTAAATGAAAATCAAGAATATCTTTTTAGATGGGTGAAACCCTAAAGAAACAGTCTGTGGGGGAATTAATAGGCTAAATCTTTCACCGATTAGTCCTGATGGAAGCTTTCTGGTCAAAATGTCAGTGGTAACTTTCTTTTCTGCTGGTATGTACAATAATCCTTTTGTTCCATCTGCAAACACTAGGGGGTAAATTTTTTAGCGTGATGCTTAGGGATTTAGCTGTAGGACTCCCATTAACGATAATGGGAATCATGTAGCTTGAGCACTCTGCATCGTGCTGAATATTTACCCCTCAGTTCAGAGCTCTCTCTCGTTGAATTTTTAATTATATTTACAGATAAATTCCATAACCAAATATCATCAGCTCTCAAGCAGATTGTTTTATTAAAAGGTGCAGATTTCCAACTTCATTTTGAGCTGCAACCTACAGTGATTGGTTTAGCAGCTGAGTAATTTTTTTTAAGTGTCTATTTAATAATGCTTGATTTGTCAGCTTCGGAACATTTGGGAGACAATAAATATTAGAACACATCCCACTCTGCATGAATGTGCTAGAGAAGTGCAAAACATAAATATTCTACCCTGTACTGAGCTTTCAAAAAGTGTGTCATGATATAGCTTCTCTATAAGCTCCTTCTGAGAGATACTACTTCTGAGTAAATGTGAGGTTGCAATGACTAGTAGTATACAAATATTCAGCATTGATATGACATAACTGTGCAAACCTCATGAGGTTTAGCAAGGCCAAGAGCAAAGTTGTGTTGGGTCAATCTAAGCACAAATGCACAATATGTAGAGAACAGATTGAGAGCAGCCCTCAGTATTGGGGATCATTGGGAGTATTGGGGGATGAAAAACTAAGTATGAACCAGCAATGTGTGCTTGCATCCAGAAAGCCAATTGTATCCTGGGTTGAGCATGACCAGGGGAGGAAGGTGACTCTGCCCCTCTACTCTGCTCTAGTGAGACCCCACCAGGAGTTCTGTTTTCAGCTATGGTGTCCCCAGCATAAGAAAGACATGGACCTCTTTCAATGGGTCCATAGGAGGGCCACAGAGATGATCAGAGAGCTGGAACACCTCTCACCTATTTACTAATTATGAACAAGCTGAGAGAGTTGGGATTGTTCAGTCTGGGGAAGAGAAAGCTCTGGGGACACCTTATAGTGGCCTTCCAGTACTTTAAGGGGTCCTAAAGGAAAGATGGGGAAGGAATCCTTATCAGGGAGTGTAGTGATAGGATGAGGGGTAGTAGTTTTAATCAGAAAGAAGGTGGATTTAGATTAGATATTAGGAAGAATTATTTGATGTGAGGGTGTTGAGACATTGAAACATATTGCCCAGAAAAGTTGTGGATGCTCTCTCTCTGGAAGTGTTGCAGGCCAGATTGGATGGGCAACCTGATCTTGTGGGAGGTGTCCCTGCACATGGCAGGGGGGGTGGAACTATATGATCTTTCAGGTCCCTTCCAAATCAAACCATTCTATGAATTTTATGATTCTATGACATAGTCTGTATAGTTTTATTTACATTTGTGAAGATAAATGCTAAGTGTAAAAAAAGTTAGGTGATTTGCCCAAGGTCAAAGAAGTTAATGTAAGATAGCATATTAAAATTCAAGAGTCCTTTGCTTCTGTGCTCTATAGCCTATATTTACACCAAAATCTAACACCAGTATAAGCAAATACAGAAGAGATGGTACTCGTATTGATCTGCTTAGCTCCTCCCTAAGGCACACCTACAGTTGCTTCTGCAGCTTTTAACTCCTGAAATAGCTACAACCAACTCTGCTGTGACCCTGTTGAAGTGACCTGTAAAGTAATAATGATTTTGCAGGTGTAGTTCATGTTTGTCTACCTTGCTTGTGCAATAGACATGTTCTTTAAGATATGGGTGAGGTTAATCTATCTTTCCAGATGTTTTGTAAAGGAGTATTAAGTCTGCTTATCTAGTCATGGAAGGCTGTGGTGTAGCTGGTTGTTTTTGATGCACCGATTCTATGGGTCCCCCTGCCAGTCCTCAGCTGGTGTCGGCAAAAATTGTTAAGAATAAGAGCACAAATTGTAACATCCTTTTAGTTCCACTCATGACTGATACGTTTCATGCGTCACTTTGGCTTGTACCAGAAGACTGGACTGACACAGAGAAATGCCAAGATCAAAAAAGCCTGAAGGCATTTTGACTGAGCCTTGCTGTTGCCTCCAGTTTCTTCCAATATGACAATTATTTGTCCTCAGCTGAAACAGCCATTTCAAAATGGGTGCCCATAAAAGCCTGCCTTCATATGATGTTGTCTATGAAGACCTTTTGGTATTCTATAACTGGACCCAAGAAATCTACAAACTTAAAGGTTCTGCATCAGTCAATGAACAAGAACTGCCCTCATGTGGAAGTGCATGCTTTGACTGCTTTGGAAAGCGTGATGTTTTCTGTGAAGGTGCCAGCTGCGTTCAAGCAATGGACATGAGAACAGAGAACCACCCAGGGTATGTTTTTACTTAATCCATTTGATTGATTCATACGGCAACTACCAAAGTTTGGATAAAACACATAGCACTTCCTTACCCTTTCCAGTATACTAATGGTGTGTTAACCAGTGATGCAGCACCTCTATGTGCTCCCAGAGTTCACGTTTGAAGTCCCACAGTTCCCTTCCCTGGAGGAGCAGGACTGGCGGACCAACCATTTGAATTTGGTAGAATACAACTGAACACCCATCTCCACTCATGACAGCAGTCTTGGATCAGGATTGAGTCCCTCTATAAGACAGTGGAAATCCCCATTATGGTTGATAGCTTGAGATCAAACCAGAACATCCTTTTGAAAAAAAAATTAATAGTGATCAGTGTCTCCTCCCGATGCTGGTGACTGACAGTACAAGACAATGGGAGAACCTCTGCAGTATTTTCCCCAAGAAAACTTTTTTTTTGTATGCTAATCTTATATCTGAATATATACGCTAATCCTACTATTCATATCTATGCCCTCAGTAATCATCAGCCCATCTCTAATGTTTCTTTTGTTCAGAAAAGGTAAACTCTTCTCACTTTTCAGTAGCAGATTGCACAAAGGGAACTTTATGGTGTATATTACACTCACAAAGCAGTTTTCTCCATCTTGCAATCACTTTAAAAAAAGAAAAAAAAAAAAGAAAAAGAGCTTTCTTCTTATCTCATCTTCCTTCCTGCATGAATGTCTGAGATAATCAATGAAGTTCCTGTGTAGAGAATAAATTGAGCTCGAATGTCTCCTCTTAAACTGTACAATCAAAGAAAGAGGAGGTTTTTACTGATGATTTTGATATTCAGTTTAACTTTCTTCACCAGGCTGTCAGCTCAGTGAAAGTGAGGTCAATCTGACCACACTCTTCCTAAAGGATCCTCTTCTGAACCATCTACTTGAGTACACATCTCGTCACAAATCAATGGCAGAATCGAGAGGTATGTACTCTGCCCAGAAACCTGGGGGATGATTGTCCTCTGCCGTGCATTTTATGAAGCCATGCAGGTGAGTGCATCATGGGTGTAAGATGGTGAGTAGTGTTTAACATCTGCATCCCAGTGCTGTAAATGCCTGTCTGAAGATGTAGGACAACAGAGATGTGGACCTGTGCTACAATATAAGGAGTTTCAGATCATGGCAAGTGTGGGGGGATATGGGCACTCATACATATAGAAAAAAACTGTTTCTATGAAAAGGTGGTAAAAGAGTAACAACTTTAAGATTCTGGAGTGGCTGATTCAGAAACCTGAGATTTTTACATGGACACAAAATACCAAGGAAAGTATAGGAACTTAGAGAGAACAAGAAATCTGCCCTTCCTTCTTCCCATGTAATTTCTTGGCAAGCAGGACTTGCTGAAAGCTCTGGGGTAGGGGCTGTTGTTCTCTTGTGAAGTTACAGCATGGTAGGGCTGTTGCACAAGAGCAACACAAGCAAGTGTAATGAATGTGATTAAAAAGTGCTAAGCATTACTTTGCTAAATTGTCCAGATCCAGCCACATTTGTCAAGAGCAAAAAGCAGTTGTTTGAAACAATTCAGATCTGTATCTAGGGTTATTGCCCTCAGTATGGGATTTTCCTGCTCAAGATGTGAAGGGAGGAACAAAACTCAAGGGCAGATCTGAAGTGCCGGAAAACTGGTTAGCTTGAGTTCACTTACATCCAGTGTCACTGAATGTATGCCTTGCACTTAGGCATGCAAGGTTTCACTGGTGAATCAGTTAATCTGTTCATGGACAAACCCTTATTCCTCATCCTCCCCCTTTCCTCCTATAAGTTCTCTTCTGAACTTGTCTGTATCCTGATGTGGAATTAAGTGGTATGTATGAGAATTACTTCCTAGGAAATATCCATTATGTTGCTCTTGATTAGCTCTCAATTTTAGGAGTGCATTACTACATTATTTATTCTGTGCCAACTTTATTCCATCAAGTCCAGAGCTGGCTTACTTAGTTGTATCAATGATTTCTTCTAAGGTAGCCTAGGCAATATGTTTAAATATATATTATAATATGTGATTTTTAAATCAGCCTTGTAAATGTATTCCAAAAATTTTTCATCTCTTCAGAAAAATCCTATTGTCCATATTTTCTATGATGATTGCTGATTAGCAGAAAACAAATGAAGATGTGCTTTTTATAGACATAAAAATAATCAGCTAAGTGAACACAATCCTTTTGGAAGCTGAGGAATGAGAATTTTGTTTTGACCCATATTGTAGAAAGCTTTTTAGTTGTCTTGCAAAAGAAGTAACAAAAACCCATTAACTAATTTTGGAATTGTATGTATTACAATACTGAAGTGTCAAAATGTTAAATGTGAATTGAAACGTATTTTCACTTATTCCAAAATACAATTTTTTTAGCAGAATAAATTAATTAAAGTTTATTCCTTCAATTTTAAGAGAAATAATGCTACTTCTGTGTTTTATTAATGTAATTTTGGACAGCTAAGATCACATTTCCATTCTAGAAGCACTGCAATATTTTAAAATAATATTGATATTCAGGAACATTTTAAAGTTGTTTTTTCATTTTAAATTATTTCTTACCATGCTTATGTTCTTCCCAGCAAAAGTTGTCATTACTGCAGTACTTACTCTTTCGTATCTCATATTAGCAGCGAACCATGTTAACGTACAGTTGTTTTTCTTAGCAATGTGTCTTGTATAGTCAAACTTTCTATGAATGGTGAGTGATGTTCATTAACCTAAACAGTCTTAAGCCAAATACAGGGCACAGCCTGATCCAGACTGGGTCTGTAGCCAATCTGACATTTACAAGCAGAGGGCAAGGCTGTTGTATAACTCAGCACAACTTGGAAAGCAGTGTAGAACTCTCAGCTTCAGCTGCATCACTTACAGCTGCCTGGGGATTGCTCTGTTTTGTGCTAGATAACCTGGAGTGTATACTGTGATAAGTGAGCAAAGCTGTAGCACATCATATGCTCCTACAGAGAAAAGCACTGGGGCACTAGGAGTGCCCTGTCCCAGCTGAGGTTCCCTTGTCTGGCTTGCCTTACGCTTGTTCTGTGCACACAGGCATAGAAGAGGTGGTATTTTTGAGTGGCCATGTTAAACAAAGCTGAACTGAGGATGTGCAGGACTCAGGCATGATTCCCTGTTGCCAGCCATGCTCCACCCTTCAAGCCTAAGCAGGAAAACCTTAGGAAGTTACCTGCAGTCAGAGTCCTGACCTCTTGCTATAACCACTCAGCTGGCCCAGGTGCTTTTGTTTCTGTTGGGGATACCTTTCTACTCAGAGGTAGCTCTCACCTGCCTTTTCACACTAAATTTGCACAATGTTTCATTGTGTACTAGCCAAAATGATGCTTCATGTTTATTTGAGAGATGAAGCTTAAGAACAGAACTGTATGCAAGACAAAAGAGAAAGAGGGATAGAAGGAGAGATGTTGGTAGGGATAGATGAAGAGCAGGAGGCATCCAGAATGTTTATCAGAAATACCAAGCTGAAGGGCATGTAAATCCAGTTAACAGCTTGAAAACAGGTAGCCACATTAAAGGAAGTGGAAATAAAGTCAATTAGTGGCAGGAGGCATTAGTTGGGGGCATCAGCTGGTGAACAGTAACTAATTAGATATAGTCTAATCACTTAGTTTGGCTATTTGATTACCAAATTGAGGTCCGAACACTGCTCCTTACAGGGAAATCACTTCAGAAAAGTGGGTAGGCGGAATCTTCATGAGGTCTGATCCATTCCTTAATTGAAATTAGTTTAAAATAGCTGTAACACATGTGATGTGGCTCCAGCCACACCCCCAAAGTCACAGAAGTTAATGGCAAGGGCTGGATGAAAGAACTGCCCATTGTAAGTGAAGATCAGGTTTGTGACCTTCTGATGAACCTGAAAGTGCACAACTCTGGGGGACCCGATGGGATACACCCATGGGTGCTGAGGGAACTGGTGGATGAGGTTGCTAAGCAGTAACTATTATATTCCAAAAATCATGGCAGTCTGGTGAAGTCCCCACTGACTGGAAAAGGGGAAATATAACCCCCATCTTCGAAAAGGGAAAGGTGGGTGAACCTGGGAAGTATAGGCCAGTCAGTCTCACTTCTGTGCCTGGTAAGATCATGGAGCGGATCCTCCTGGAGGCACTACTGAGTTCTTTTTCTTTGCACATAGGGATCAATATCATCTGAGAACAAAGGAACAAGTGAAAAAGTATTCTAGGCAGTTTTTGCAAAGAATTTCCTTATTTAGGTTTATCTGGGA
Organism: Chloroceryle amazona; assembly: GCA_027560015.1. Taxonomy (NCBI): domain Eukaryota; kingdom Metazoa; phylum Chordata; class Aves; order Coraciiformes; family Cerylidae; genus Chloroceryle; species Chloroceryle amazona. The sequence goes on along the minus strand of JANHFX010021910.1, from coordinate 3,885 downwards.
GTCATCAGGATTGGACCTTAGCACTAGGAACCTCCAGCAGACTGCAATGGCTCTGCCTTTAATACACTTCCACCCCTGTGTGTTATACAGCCGTAATACTGAACACACGAGGTAGACAGCTGCCCTAAGGCATTCTCAGTAAAAACTTTCATATCACAACAGGACTGAACGTACCATTATAACACCACATCTCTTCTTCACTGTAAGAATTGTTCTGAAAACCAGGCAATGTCATGGAAATGTTATAATAGACACATCCAGAATATATATATGAGTTAGTCATCCCTGGTGATATATTTAAGCTGTTTCTTCTGCTATATATAGAACAGATTATATATAATTAGCACTGGTCAAAGGGTCCTTTTACTTTCCATTCTTTATGAATGTATTACCTCAATTATCAGGAAGAGAAAAGAGAAAGTATATTTCTTAAGATCTGCTGGTATAAACTCCTCTAAGTCATTTCCTTTGCAACATGCATTTTTGCTTTCCAAGAAGCATAAATATTTTCTCTCCTCCTAAATCCCATAATTATTATATTGTGCCATTAAAAAATGTAAAAAATCATTCCCCTCCTTGTAATAAATTAGACGCAACCCGTCTAGCTCTGAAAATGAACATTTCAATATCTTCAGACACACAATGACATCATATCAATATTTAAAGTCATTTTATGCATGTATTCCAGGTTGTCCAACTTCATTAAGGGCATTTATCAGCCCTCCAGCTACAATGTATTCCCATTGGAGTTGTAGGCCTCAGGCCCTACCAAACAGAAATTTAAACTAACTTGGCTTTTTAATTCACATTATTCTCAAATACTCTCTTTTTTAACCCTCTGTCTTGACTAAGGAGTGTAGACCTGACTATGATTTTGTGCACATCAACATTTAACAGACAAAATCCCCATTTTTGTGTCAGAACTTGAATACAGGAAGATAATAATCTTTCCCCTTTAATTTCCCTTCTCTTTCCTCTTCTGTCCCTATTTCCTAGGTGCAATAATAAGTGCTTTTTTTAATGTTGTATACTAAGTTAATAATTTGAAGTACAGGTTGATACGGATATGGGTTTGTTGGGGTTTTGTGTTTAAAAATTTACAGACATTTCAAACATATCAAGTTTCACACTTTTTCTCTCTTTTTCTTTCAAAATAATAGAAAACACACTCTTGATCTATTTTTTATACAACTGAAGATGTGCAGCATGAATACATATCTCTACTAGTGGCATCAAACACTTGTATTAGTGTATTTATTTTTTTTTCCTCACGAACAAAACAAAGCGTCTTCCCATTGTGCTGGTCTATGGGAGGGTCTGCTCCCCAAGATATTTAATGACCTCAAAATTCCCAGGTAACACTCACACACGCTAAACAACACAGGAAAGAAACTTGTGAGATCAAAAAATCTTTCTTTGCTGCTGGTCAGACAGGGTAGCTTTGGCTGAAGCCTCTGGTTTATCCTCCCAGATTTTTGTGGAAAGGGTTTAAGTATCCATCATTTGTTACAAAAAAGGATGGAAGCATGTGTAAGCAGCCAAGATAATACAATGTGCATCTGGGGATGAAACAAGCCTGGGAAATATATTGGTGACTGAAAATATAAAAGTTGGTGTAATATATGTCAGTGTTATTATCTAGTCTGTCCAAAATGTTTTGACCATGTTGTAACTGTGTACATGGCTAGAGACCTGACAGGTGTACACTGATGTGTTATGACCCACTTGTCTCAAAAAATGAAAGGTGAAAGGAGAAATTAAAAGAAGAGGAAAAAAAAAAAAAAAAGCAAACAAAAAACCCAGAAACCGCAGGGCCATCTTTTGTATCTTTTTCCATAAGAAGCATTTTAAACAGCTGTACTGATCTCAATTTCTTTCTGCTCTCTGCATCTCTTTTCCCTTTTCCTCCCTGCCTTGTTTCAGTGTTCCTGCAGCCACTTTTTTCCTTATGTCATTCCAGCCCTCTTCCCTTTTTCATTTTGTTCCTCTGGCTTTAACAGCCCTCTGGATTGAAGACGTCTCTAAGTTATGACACACAAAGCAGTCTGTCAAAGTAAGGGAAGTTCAACTTGCCCCAGTTACCTGGGGTTCCTTTGGCAGTGGTACAGCTAATCATCATCTATGTATTATCCTTCAAGAAAGAAGAAGGTGCTGTCTCTTCTGTTGAAGGCCTGGATATCATTCCCGTACAGCAAAGCTCCAAGGTCCTGTTTCTCAAATATATAGAAATCCACAAAGAGATTCAGCCTTCTAAGGCCAAAGTTTGCTGTCTGAAAACAGTATTCAGCTTAAGGCAAGTGGAAGCAAGTCAAGGACTCCCATAAAACTGTACTTTACTACTGCTAAGAAACAACTTGAAATACTCCCGCTGCAGTTCAGATTTGTTGTTTTTTTTTTTAAAAAACAAACAAGCGAACAAATGAAACACCCTAATTATTATCAGACTACTTTAAAAGTACCCAGGAAAATGTCCCACTCTCCAAGCGTGAGGTGCTCTGAGTCATAAGAAGAATACTGCTAGTGACAGCCACTCAGTCAGGGAAGGCAGTTTGGAGTCTGCTTGTTTTCTCTCTACAGTTACCTGCCAACCTGATTATGGAAGGGTTGGAGCTGCTGAAGAACGTTGTGCCCTTTGAAGCTACTGGCAGGTACTCTGCAGTCTCTACAGACTCCAGTGCAGATTGCCTTTGGAGCCAAAACCTGTTCTCCCAACATACTGCAAACACAAGCTAATCCTAACATTTCCGTTGCCAACAAGTGCTTCTGTGCAGATGTAAAAAAAAAAAAAAAGAGCTGGAAAAGAGAAGATGTTTGAGACAGGGAACACCCATGACTGTTTAAGTAGAACACTGAGAAGGGTGATGGTGGTAGTGGTGGAGAAAGGGCAGTCTAGATTAGATCTCTGGGCACTGCTGCAGTAAATTATACAAATAAGAACAACAACAACGGAAGAAAGGGAATGGGGCATGGGAAGTGATCACAGTAAAGAACAGGATGTGAGAAGAGAACTTTGAAAACAGAGCTGGGAAGGAAAAGAATCACCATCACAGAGATAACAAGAGAAGGTAATGGATAAAGAAGAAAAAATGTAGGGAACAGGCAAGCAGACAAGCAAAGAAGAGAGGAGGAGACATAGAAATACAAACTAATGAAAAACAGTAAAATAATAGAAAAACTGGAGAAATACTTAAAAAGTCTGAAACAAGTGAGAATAATGAGGTTGGAAGAGGAAAGAAAAAGTAAAAAGAAAAAAATAAAGAAGGCCCAATAAAGAAATAAAAGTAGAAAATTTATTTAAAATTAAAAAGAAAAAAAAATAGAGAAAGTGATTCTGTGGCGATGGAGAGAGAATATGAGTGGGAAACTAAGGACAGTTTTCTATTTTGTAAAGTACTGGAAACCTGCCCATAAAAAGGGCTATATAAAAACTTGTCATTACTGTTGGTTATTTATTGCCTGTTCTCATCAGGCAAGCTACAATGTAGCTTGCTACAACAATGTCCAGGCCTTGGAAGAGGATGGTGCCACTTTTGATAGTAGTTTAGATAAGGGGTTCTATATTTATGTTTGCAGATAAATTCTTATTTTCCTTTGTGGCTGTGGCATCCTTGTAACTGAGAACTGTGCAGTGCAAATGAGAGGAGTTTGCTGGACTTAAGAAGTAACATTTTCTTCTGGGTTTTGATCTCTACATCCATTCTCTACTGGGACATACATGTAATACCCATACATGTTGTTGACAAGTCTTTCCCACCGTGCCAAAACGCCTTTTCAGCCCCTGGGAAGGTACTTTGCAGTTCAGCCGAAAACAGTGAAGGGAACCCGGCAGGCGCTGTTTCAGTACACGAGAGGCACGGAGAGAGGGAGTTTCAGCAAGAGAATTCC